>CAJHNH020005514.1:0-20517 GCA_905116865.2 Candidula unifasciata
TGCCATTTTTGTAGTTATGTCTGCTGAGAAGACACCTTCTGTGTGCTGTCGTTGCTCAATAGATAAGCTCTTCTTATAAACCTAGCGTCAAAACTACTCAAACGTCTTTTCTTTTGGTCTTGTTGAACCTCTTATATCCTTCCGTTTTTCTGTGCCACTTTCAAGAGATTCTTCATTACATTCTTTATATATTGCTAGTGTTCACATTATGTATCTATAAAAACA
Source organism: Candidula unifasciata (assembly GCA_905116865.2). Taxonomy (NCBI): domain Eukaryota; kingdom Metazoa; phylum Mollusca; class Gastropoda; order Stylommatophora; family Geomitridae; genus Candidula; species Candidula unifasciata. The sequence continues at coordinate 226 of CAJHNH020005514.1, forward strand.
CATATCTACAGCGCCTACATAAATGTTAATTTATTCGGCTGAGTGTCCATGATTCACTTCTGCACATTCTGTTTGGCTATATTTAACTCTTAAGAACGTTATGTTTCTTCAGCTGGCAGTATAACATCCATTATGCAGTGAAAAAGATCTAACTTAGGCGAAAATGATAGCCACACATAATCAAATTTAATCAGATAGCAGAGAAACAGTCCTCGATAAAGCAGGCCTTCGGGCAGCTGACAGAGGATAAACGTTTGACATTCTTGTGTGGTTTCACGAGGTCTGCTGATATCCGCGTTATGTGCCCAAAACATTTCATAAAAGAGCTTATGGTGATAACATCATGACAGGCATAGTGTCACATGACAGTTGTCATCATGTGTCTTTATAAGGGTTATCCCTAATTAATCAAAAAGAAACGCTGAAGAAATTATTATGTTGCGATGTTGGCACGCACTGGTCTAGGCGGATTCCTGCGCTCGCAAAAAACACCCAACCTACTTCAGGGGTTAGACTGCTTAGATTATGGCACTACATAATTATTAAAGATTCCTAGGTGCAACTTTGTTTAACACGCTCACTACTTAATAGCCCCCAGACTGGATGGTGAGCCTATTCTAATTACACAATGATGCAACAATGGATCTGACAGACAACCTTACAATCACACACACCCTAATCAACAAGAACTTGAAGAGATATGACACAAACAATTCTGAATCTAGAATAATAAACGTATTTTAATCATTATAACATAGGTAAGACTCTGAAAATGGTTACATACTTGGCCAATTGTGACAGAAATAGGAATAAGCAATTTGACTTAATAGTCAACCGTGTTGATTTTACATCATAATCTTATTATTCTTTGTCTCCGAGGGGTAGGGGTGGAGCGGCTGGGGAAGGGATGAGTAGTGGAGTCAGACAACATAAACCAACATCATATGCTGACCAAAGTGAGAGCTACACTTTTTTTTCGGACATTATACACGCTCTGGCGACGTCCAGACATCATTGCTGGTGAACACATCAGTTCTAATGTATTCCGTGTGTTTGTCATATTTGTAAAACCAGTGACTGACTGACTGACTTTCTACCCCACCAGGACATCACACAAGCGACAAACACCCGATGACACAAAGTGCCACCATGCGGATGAGGATCGCCGTGGAGAGGTCCCAGAAACCGCGTTCAGACATTTGGCCATATGTATGGTCTGCCTATATTGCGGCCCCTGGCAAAAGCCAGAGTAGGGCTTCAAATAACGAAAAATTTCGTCCTGAAAAGGACGAAATTGAAAGTAATAATGTAAATCCAGTGCACCGTTACACTGTTACTATAATCCGTTCCGAAAATTTCTGTCGGACTTGAAAATATATAACCATGTAACCGTTCCGTAGGAACGAAAACAGAGATAATCATACAAAAACTCGTCAACTTATAAACAATTTATATGGCGGTTAAATCTAACACTTTGGAACATTGAACGAAAGCACACCAGATAATAACTAACGATAACGAACTATGCGTGTGCGATGACTGTCCTTACATTCAGCTTGGCTTCAGTGGCTTGCAGGCTTCTCACTCGTCCACTGACAGTCAAACAGATTTAAACATATTTTCATAACAAATTGAGTTTTTTTTTTAAATCAATTTTGATTTCATAAACAACATAGACATTTTCTTGTAAATTCAAATGAATCTGACCATTTTATACCCAGTTTGTTTGATTGTGACAATAAAGATGTGTGATCACAGAATGTGGAAAATGTTTAAAATGCATCATTTGTAAAAGTAACAGTTTCAGCAAAAGCAATGCTAGTAGTGTAGGATTTCTAAGAGTTTCAAAAGTTTCTGTAATTACAGATAGTTGTGAGATGTAGCAGGATTTATGAATATGACTTATAGTCACAAAGAGTTGTAGGATTGTTTGGATAGTGTAGAATAACTCTAGATGTTTTGTTTGGAATGTTATCAGAATAATTGTATCCTCTGTCACCCATTTCGTTAGTGCGTATACATAGGTATACATCAATGTTATACAAGTTTCTTTTTCTTAGACCTAACTAATGAAACTCCTAATGAAACTTGTAAAAGAGCTATACATAATGTAAAATGATTCTTATTGTTGAAATTGCATGTTTCTAAAACGACGTGTTTTTTTTATGTGTGTAAAACACCAATAGTTTTCCATAGTGGTTACCCACCCAATTACTAGACACTTCCGACGTTGCTTGATTTCAGTAATTGTTAAATGACTTTGGCACTTAGGTCAACCCAGCCTTGAGTGTTTATCCGGGTGCAAACTCGGGATATAGAGGCGGTCTGCGTGCTGCTTTTGCTAGACTGGGATTTCGTTGTTTTTATAATGTACTATGGTGATTTGTGATGATGATGATTAGGGGTTGTAGGGGAAGAGGTGTTTATGGTTGTGTCTTCTGTGGTGAAGTAGAGGCAGAGGTGTTAGGGAAAGACAGAAGCAAAAGTCTGGGCCGACCCGTGACGAGAGCGGAGCAATCCCTTGGCGTCTCGTCTATTTCAGTGTCGGTTGTGTGATTTGACAGTGGCGTTGAGTTTCCCATGTGTTTATATGTTTCGAGGTGATGTTTTAAGGTAGTCAACAGGCATTCGAGATGAATTGAAGATGGTGGGTACATTTAGAGTATTGTAAATCGTTACAAGTTAAAATAAATAAATGTGTGTAGCGGGCAGTTCAGACGTCGTCTTTTTTTTTTTTTTTCAGTTTTAAATTAATTTTATTGAATGTTAAGATGGGTATGTATAAATGCTGCGTGGTTTCTGTGTTGTGCGTATTTTTTTTACTGGCGTCTGCGATGTGCGTATTGTGTTCAGTGTTCTATACAAATGTTGCTTTCTCGGAGGTCATCAGTTTTTTTAAAGCTGTCTCGGAGGTGCGCATTTTAATACACAGCTCCCTGAGAGGTCAGCGTTTTTTTAGACAGCTGTCTCAGAGGTCTGCATTTTTTTTAAAGCTGTCTCATAGGTTCGCATTTTTGTCGTTAGCTCTTATGGAGGTCCGCGTTTTTTTAGACGACTGTCTCAGAGGTCAGTAATTTTTTTTTAAAGCTGTCTCATAGTTCCGCATTTTAGTACACAGCTCTCTGAGAGGTCAGCGTTTTTTAGACAGCTGTCTCAGAAGTCAGCAATTTTTTTAAAGCTGTCTCGGAGGTCCGCATTTTAGTACACAGATCTCTCAGAGGTCCACGTTTTTTTAGCAGCTGTCTCGAAGGTCAGCATTTTTTTTAAATCTTTTTTAGAAGTCCTCGTTTTTAAGACAGCTGTCTCAGAGGTTCGCATTTTTGTAGACAGCTCTCTCAGAGGTCAGCATTTTTTTAAAGCTGTCTTGGAGGTCAGCATGTTTGTAGAAAGCTCTCTTGGAGGTCCGCGTTTTTTTTTTTCACAGCTGTCTCATGGGTCCGCATTTTTGTAGACAGCTCACTCGGAGGTCCGAGTTTTTTAGACAGCTGTCTCGGAGGTCCTCATTTTTTTAACACAGCTCTCTCGGAGGTCCGCGATTTTTAGGCAACTGTCTCAGAGGTCAGCATATTTTTAAAGCTGTCTCGGAGTTCCACATTTTTGTAGACAGCTCCCTTGGACGTCTGTGTTTTAGACGGCTGTCTAGGAGGTCCGCATTTATGTAGACAGCTCTCTCAGAGGTCCGCGTTTTCTTTTCTAGGTACATAGGTATAGATACACAAGTACACTGACTGACTTTCTACCCAATCAGGATATCACAAGCGATAAACACCCGATGACACACTGTGCCACTATGTGGATGAGGATCACTGTGGAGAGGTCCCATAAACTGCGGTCAGAAAAAACTCCACAACGGTTGGACGTCATACATTTATTCACAAAAACATTCAGGTCTATCAACGCGCACACAATAAATGGTATAAAGAAACGTGACACGTCCTTAGTTTCGCTAACATGGAATTACCCTCATAACGCTTCTTCATACTCCCTCAAAACTGTTCTAGTAGCGCTCCATGAAACAGCTTTGGACTTGCTGTTGATAAGACATTTGAGTTCACCGCTTCATGACCTAGATCGTTGGCTAACTTCCAAGTCAGGACTAGCAGTACGGATGAACAGGCTCCATCTCATGTACACAGCTGACCTCCGTTGGTTTACTCAAACAGGCAGTTTTCCCTCGGCTGACTGAGAACCTACAGTAATTAGATTCTCAATATGCAGACAGCCAAACAAGCCACGTCGATAGATTCCACACTGGCCGGCAGGACCACAAGCTCTGAGCTCCCTTAGCACACAACCGATGCATTTATCTTACGAGATTCCTTCTCGTACATTGATATATTGCCTTGTTTTAGTAGTGACCTCTACCGCCACACGCGTCGTCACCTAACGACAGTTATCACGCAGCTCTGCGTTGCTCGACTCTTCTCAACGACTCAGTCCTCAACTCTGGACTGCTCTGCTCTCTCTGATCTCTGGACTGCTCTGCTCTCAGCTATATACATGCGTTTGTTATATGTGAGTGCCCTGTGATAATTGAGGTGCCTACCTTTTTCACGTTTTCGACTCAAGTCAGCCTTGCTTTGTACGAATTAGCTAAGCCTCTTTACCCAGGCCAGTGGGTACCTCGTGAGTCTACTGGTCCTCTCGGTCCACTACAACACTATCGCCTTACTTCTTGCACCAAAGTATGTATCTTCTCTCTTTTGTATTCAGAGCTGCAACATGTGCTTCCCTATGCCTGTGTGACTAATTTCTTTGAAAACTCTGCTATCATGAGATAGTATTATTTGTTGTACAATAACTGTCCATTCGTTTTATGGGCAGTAAAATACCGACACACATAACTTTGTCGAACTGTTCTGCTATTTCGTTGGCGGTCATCAGGGCAAGCAAAGACATTCAATGGACAGCGTTTAGGAGTCAATAAGGGAAATAATATAGTCTATGCCTTGATACATTCAACTATGAAGATATTGTATGTGACAGATGAGGCTGATATTCGATATGCATTGATTACTTGAAGTCAAACCGCTGGTATTAGGCTGTAACATCTAGCTGGAGTTACATTAGGACACGCTGTTTTCTGCATTCATACTGCAGTTTGGTTGATAACATCACAACATATATTCACTTCAACTCTCTAGCAAGCCGGTCTGACTTTAGTCACTCTAACGGTTTGTTTCTCCTAAAGACAAACGAAAGTAAATATATTTTGCTTACGTCCTTCTTAGGACGTTTTTTTTTTTTTTTTTTTTTTTTTTTTATTAATGCCCCACTCTGGCTTTTGCCAGGGGCAGCAATATAGGCAGGCCATCAATATGGCCAATAGTTTGAACGCGGTTTCTAGGACCTCTCCACGGTGATCCTTATCCGCATGGTGGCACTTTGTGTCATCGGGTGTTTATCGCTCGTGTGATGTCCTAGTGGGGTAGAAAGTCAGTCAGTCATTCTAATGGTTTACGTTATCGATTGAGATGTGCAGTAACTTTTTAGCATTTTTAGCAGGTACACACGTGTGTGCCCAATAATTCTAATTGTTAACATTGACACGACCTCACCCAGGAAACGCAGGTGTCATCGCTGTGGAAATCATGATGGGCTTGGCCACTCTGCGATTCTCAAATAAAATGACAATTGTCTCTCGTCTTCTCAAAAATGTAAAGTGAAATATTCGAATTATTTGTAATCTGTTCACATTTAGACCAACGGTATATCTTGCTCCTAGAGAATACACTTTGCTAGGTCTGTTTACAGTCTAGTGAAAAATCAAGACTCCTATCCTCATCTCTGTATCTTTCCTGCCGTTAACTCATTGTTCATTTCCCATCTTGCACCAACTAGGTGTATGCGTACATGCACTCGAGTACTCAAACATGCAGACAACCCTACATATTTGCACGTCCTTTCATACTTATCCGTGTATGCATACCTAAGTGACTTTACGTACACACGCAAACTCTTTCATATGCGTCTACTAATGCCTGTACATCCACGCATAGTGACATTCACTCTTCCATGTCTTGTGCGTTTTTGTCGCTATGTCTGTAATTTCGTCTGGTCATGTCACTTTTAAGTTATGTCCCGTCACTGGTATGTGACCTGTCCGGCACTGTCTTATCATGTTCTGGTGGATGGTGTGCGTTGATGACGTTCTTGCTGCGTACACACGTCATTCCATTAGTTCTCATTAATTAACAGACATGCAGCAACACAATTTATGGGTTCTTTGAGTGCACTGTCATTCATTCACACACAAATATATAAATATACATGCTCCCATATATATATATATATATACACACACATGCACACTCATACCCACATATACATGCATACAGTAATACATTTCTATATTCATGTACTCGTTCATCTTTACCTTTCGCACAGCTATATTCCCACTGTCCTGTCCATACGTGATCCCTTACCATCCGCCTAGATACACCGTGTCTTATCTATCCATCCTATACATAAATGCACTCATACTACACGCACTCATCCTTGTGTATGTATCCATGTTCACATCTATGCACTCATCATACTTACACTACCTCCCTTACGCTAGGGAGTCCAGAGTTACCATCTGATCAGTTCCTTCTGCTGTACTGAGTAAATCCTTAATCTTGTTTTTTTTTTTTTTTTTTAAGTTTTTGATTGTTTTAATAAGGAACTGTTTAACCAGTTTTTGGACGTCTTTATTGCTATCTACCATTAAACATTTGTTTGCAGTAATCTGTTGTTTGCGTTTTAGAAAATACTCCTAAATGGGTTGCCACCCCAATTTGTATTTAGTGCAGTTTATAATATAATGTCGTGCCTCTCCACAATCTGCGATCTTGAACAGCACGCAGCGGTTAGACGCTCGTCTACGAATTGGAAGGTCCTGGGTTCAGGAATAGTATGTGAATAGTAAAATCAATGAACAGCCAATCAGCATTGACAGCAATTGTCAACAAACAAAAAAACAACATCACACAACAAGTTACAAAACTGTATGAGAAGCATACTGTATCATATATTTGATTGCATGTTTTATCCAAGACAGATGCACTTACAACGTGCGCCAGTATATATATAGACAGTTTCATTAAAGTGATAGATTATATGCTTTGTATCTGAGCATCAAAGTGTTGTCAACCAAATCATTTTCCACGACAACAATGAACCCAGCGTTCCCCGAGTAGCGTTCTTTAGGTGTTACAAATTATTTTAGGCACATCTACGTATACCTTCCAAATATGTTATGCGAAATTGTCGTGAAATGATAGCCATTACGCATCGGTCTGTAAGGCTGATAACCTGTCTTACCTGTGTTCTGCACAAAATTCAAACTTGGACTCGCCCAGAAATATATAGTCCCTTATATCTATATATATAGGCCTGTATTGGACAACATTATTATGTCTGCCTTTTCTGGTTACTTTAACTAAACTCCACTTTTAAATGTATATCTCTTGGAGATATATTAAGGGAGTTATTTGAGGTTTCTTGGAAACCGATTTACTCTTTGCCCCAGTATACAAGGGACTTCTTTTGTACCAACGCCTGAAGTGCCTAAGTGACGCTATTCTCCTTGCCAGCTTCTCAAGCGTCCAGATGTGTTAATATGTGCCTGTATAAATTTCACTTTTCAAGGCAATCTGGAATGTCTCAGTTTTTACATATGCTTGGGTAAGTTAATTATAGTTTACGAGTACCTAGAATGATGTCTGTAAAGTAGTCACTGCTGTAGAGAAATCAGTATCGGCTGTGTGATCTCACTTAGTTCGACCGTTCTTGATCGCTAGAGTAGCGGATTCGAACGTAGATCTTCCACTGTACAGACTAAATAGCTTATGCCCTCAATAATCCACCCATACTAATAAAACTTAATACCCTTACAATTGTGTACGTTTTAAACTAACTAAAGAATCTGTACATACGAAATGGGGACAGAATTGGGTCAGGGCTTTGTTAATCAAAGTATGTGTGTGCTTGACCCAGATCAATGAGTGCTGGGGCGGTTGGGAAAGCTAGTGAATGCAGGTACTGACAGTAAATATTGGTGTCTGTGTGCAGGGTGAGGGGGAGAGGGAGAGTGATATATGTGTTAGACCACTTTATCTATCTCCACTGTATATCTGACTTGCCTTCTCTTGCACTAAACAGACAGAGGAAAATAGGAGACTGATGTCTCTTGGTCTGGAGAGGCAATCTGAGGAATGAAACAGGAGAGCAAAGGGGGAGTAAGCAGATGTGGGATATGACTGATGATTGTTATGTCTTTCCTGTCAAGATGTTACCCTCTTGGTGATGACTAATTCTGAGTTATTTCTTGGCAGGATGAGTCCTTTGTGAGGAGCTGGCAGAGGATTCACAGTCCAACCAACATCCACCAACCATACCCTATAACCCAGCAGTCAATTAACCCATCACCCACTTATTATCACCCAACTACCAATTGAGAAGACTGTCCTCCTCAAGATGGGGTACAATATAACCCAAACATCATCCAGTGCCAGAGCATGTGTGTAACTCAGGGACAGTACTGTGAGTTACTCGTGGGAGCAGTTGCTGTGTGCCTATCCAGTGGCTGTGTGCCTATCAAGGTGCTGTGTGCCTATCCAGTTGCTGTGTGCCTATCCAGTTGCTGTGTGCCTATCCAGTTGCTGTGTGCCTATCAAGGGGCTGTGTGCCTATCCAGTTGCTGCGTCCTCTATGGTGAGGTACTCTTCCATTACCTGATCCTGTTGAGCAGAAGTACCAGGGTCAAAGACAGTCGATTCACCCGGAGCTGAGTGAGGCATCAACAGTGGAACTGGGATAAGTGACAATTATGTCTCAATTATGCTATATTCCCCACAGCTCCACTGGATTCCAAGGATGAACATATGCTTCTTCCAAGACTGTCTGACTGTTTAACTTTGGTTGATTATACTCATTGTATTCTGGAATCCAGCTGTTGTGTTTTGACATCTACTTCACTATTTTCTATTTTGAATATTATACTAAATACATGCATTCATTTTCATGGCTGACTTAGGTTTCTCTATGTCACCTTTTTAAGTGTTTAGCAGTTGTATGTATATGTATCTTCATTATATGTGTTAACATGGTTATGATAATGAACTATCATAACCTGGGGGCTTTCTTTAGTAAGTAGTGGGGGTGTCCAGCCAAGTGTGCCTAGAAATATTGTATTTATATACTGATATATTTTGTAGTGCCAATACTTGAGTTGCCCTACTCCAGAGATAAGTTGATCGTATATTGGCCACGGGGAATCCCTTAGACCAATACGAGCCAAACGACTCAACATAATTATCTCTGAGTGCTGTTGGTTCTGAAGGAGAAATCCTTACATTAGGCACGCGACAGGAGTGATATGTGACAGAAATATAGATGATTGTGATTAATTATGTGAACGATAATTCTAACGCACATGTGATCGATAGGTGAAATGACAATGATTTATGATGTTATGTATCAAACTGCAGATAGCGTAAATCAAACACAGTGTCTTAGCTGGATTCCCAGTAGACGTGAAAACCTACTACTGGCGGTTAGACTTCAAGAAATCGATGCATAACGAATGGCTGATTCCTTAATCGCATACGTTATCTAAGCAGTTGATCTGTATCCAGACGTGAATTTGTATCGTTTCCCTTGTTGTCTGTACTGTATCCACTGAATGAGCTTACATCCCCTGATGACCATCATCAACAACTAGCAACATCTTTTGTATGCGTCATGTATGTGCGTATTTTATTGCAAATGTCAACAAATGAACACGTATTGTATGGCACTTCATAGTCCCTAGTACAGCTGTCGAGTGTATTGGCTTAAGAACGTACATATGGCAACTCGGATACACAGTTAAAGAAATAAACAGAAAATGTCGGACCCCAGGTGAAAAAGAAGAATTTAAAATTATCCTATTGTGTAATATGTGTGGGCCACATCGTTTACAAACGTGACCAATTGTGACATAAATAGGAATGTGCAATTTAACTTTTTAAATACCCGCCGTGTTGATTTCACATCATCTTTATACTGATCTTTGTCTCTGAGGGGTAGGGGCGGGATGTGTGGGTTTGGAAGGGGGGCGGGGGGGGGGGGGTGTTGACAATATAAAACCACTACCACATGCTGACATAAGTGAGAGCTACAACCATATTCGGTAATTGTCAACGCTCTGGCAACAATCTTGACATCATCGCTGGCAGGCCCATTAGTTTTCATGTATTCCGTGTGTTCATCATATTTGTAAATCCAGTGTACCGTTTCACCGCTGTTACTATAATCCGTTCCAACATTTCTGCCCGACTTAAAAAAATATATTACCCAGTAACCGTTCCTTAGAGATTGCGGAAATGTGGCAGGCAACCTGTCGATAATGAAGTCCGTTTCGGGGGGGGGGGGTGGGGGGTGGGGGGGGGGGGGGGTGGTGAAAGCGGAAGAGATTTTTCTTTGTATGTTAAAAAAAAGAAGACACTGATTCAAATCATAAAGATAGTATGTTTATATAATTAAGCACGTGTAATCCCTGCTGAAAAATAAATGCGCACTTATTTTGGAAAGTGAATTGCATGTGCACAGCACTGCATCATTGTGTCTAAGTTCACAGGTGTTTCACTATCAGGTGCTCAGTTTCCTGCATTAGCTTCCTGTGAGCTAATCGAATAGAGTAGTTCTAGGGTAGGCTATGGAAATGATCCCCACGTATCGCTGCACATGTGACATTTTTTTTTTCAAAAACAGTCTCCACGTTTGTGATCTAAACTTAATGATTTAAATCAATTACTGTATAGACTATTTTAAGGGATGCAGGCGCACGTTATTAGTTCGACACATATTTAAAAAAACAGAGCTTCGTTAAGGAAAAAGTACCAAATGGGCAACTGAAAATGGTAACACAATAAAGACAGGTAAAATATAAGATCACATGCACACATTCGAATGTTTCCATACAGGCGTTTTCGAGACATTTGTCTGAGGGAGGGCAGGACACAAGGAACGAAATATAGCACATCATCCTGTTTGCTGCTGTCATACGGGCATAGAGAAGTAGTTCACATATAACAAGCGAAACGAACTAGAAAAAGGAATTTGCTATCTATTAGGACGTTGATGTCTTATTGACACGCAGTGCGGTTTTGCTCAACTGGCTAGCTACTGTTCTACTGTAACACTCCGATGACTCATACTTACTTTTTTTTAATGTGCAACAAATACTGTAAGGCCAGGGGAAACCAACGAATTAGCGTCTCCATAGCAAAGGGCAATAACAAAATATGTTTATCGGGATTATACGCTTACAAGCCAATAAATCATATCAATAGAATTTAAAATACATCATGCCTCATTTGTTAGAATTTCCTCAAGTCATATAAAACTGTCAGGATTACATAACACAAATTGTATTTTGTGACATTTAATTGAACATTTTTTTTCCCTATTATGCGGATAATATATTATGCTTAGAAAATGTAAAATAACGATAATATAGTCGAGCTATGCCTGGATACGAAACAACGATGTTAAATTTTCTCCTGAAAATATTTGACAGGTACACACACAGATGTACCTTATAAATAAAAACAACCTATATTTTTATAGACCAGTCGGCACAACATGGATAATGGGTGTCAGTGTAATCAACTATTGTTGGCGGAATCTATCGTCGCCTGGAGATCCCCTATATCCTTCCAAATAACATACAGGGCTCTAATTAAATAAGTCTAGGGGAATTATAGCGGTCCCTGAGTTCTGGAAAATAGAGGAAGGAGAATACAGAAAGTTAAAGAATAGGGTGAATCCCCGGAAATTTCCTAAAGAAATTCAGAAAAAAACAACCAAAGTCAAAACTTTGTAAATTTAACTCAAATAAATTGCAATGAACAATCTTTAGTCTACCTAAGAAGTTAAAATTGATAGGATGAAATCGATAAATGGAGTTTCTAAATAACAACTGTATTGATAAAATACTGATATTGAATTCAACAATTTTCAAATTAACATATAGAAAATAAATCACGGTGTCATCATGTACACCACAAAACTCTGCACAAACATCAAATTTCACTCAGCTTTCCGATAGTATTGATGAGCCGAAATGTAGTTTCCTTTGGAGGAAAGTCCACGGATAACTCGGCAATTATGAATATGGTTCACGTTCTTCAAGCAACTAGGCAAACAGGCCAACCGGAATCCGGAATTACGGTCCTCTGGTAAACAGGCAGGCAGGACTACGGTAACACGGGATTATGGTCCTCTGGTAAACAGGCAAGCAGGACTACGGTAATACGGGAACCTGAAATTGTATATGGTATTATTATTGTGGGTGTTAGGCCGATGGTATGGCTAGCAATCGTTCTGTGTTGTGACGGAATTAGATCTCCTAGTAACACCACAAAACGTCATAAATTATGTGCGCCTTCGTACCATTTTATTCTTTTAGCGTCTATGTTTAAATATATTTATTTTACGTGCGCAATTCTTTTAACTAAAACTTGCAATTAACTCTTGCCGGACTGAAATATTTCTCCCGTGTTGTCACATATGCCCCCGGAAAAGAAAATTTCAGTTACGAAATTTAAATAGAGGAAATTTCAGTTCCCAAAGAGTTAAAAATCAAATTATTATTTTCCTGCAATCTCTCACATTTCATCATCCACTGGTATTCTGCTTAAGAAATCTGCACCCACGTTTTCCTTTCCTGGAATATACTGGACAGTAAAGGTATATGGCTGCAATAATAACGACCACCTCATTAACCTAGAATTTAATCGGTTGGAAGCTGCCAAGAATGACAAAGGTTGGTGATCACTTTGTACTACAAACTGAGTTCCATAAAGATAGGGTTGAAACTTCTGTATTCCCCAAACTAAACCTAAACATTCTTTCTCTATGGTCGAATAGGCTTGTTCTGCCATATTTAGTTTTCTGCTGGCATATGCAACAGGAAAGAGTTTGCCAGGGTGTTGGTTATTTTCCTGAAGTAACGTAGCTCCTAACCCTATTCCACTCGCGTCAGTTCTTAATGTGAACTTTTTACTGATGTCAGGTAACTGTAAAATAGGTTTATTCGTAAGCCGATCTTTCAACAAACAGTATGCTGTTTCGCATTCTGGTGTCCATATAATTTTCTCTGGAGCTCCTTTTCTAGTAGCATTAGTTAAAGGACCAGCAATGCTATTAAAATCTTTGATAAATTTTTGATAGTATCCACATAGTGATACAACAGATCTAACTTCTTTCTTGGTAGTGGGTCTAGGTGCCTTAAGAAGTTTTTCCACATTCTTTTTCTCCGGATACATATATCCGTTCCCAATGGTGTGTCCTAAAAAATCTAGGGTCGGAAAGGCAAGATGACACTTTGAGGGTCTTGCAGTTAAACCGACGTCATTTAAACGTGTGAGAATTTTGTCAAGGGTTTCTACATGCTGATTAAAAGTTTTTGAGGCGATCAAGATATCATCCATGAAATGACAAATGGAGGAATCCTTAAGAGGATCAAGCAGCCTCCTCATCATCCTAGTGAACACAGTAGGAGCATTACAAAGCCCAAATGGAACGACGTTGAACTCGTAATGTCCTTCAGACGTGCTAAAACCCAAATATGGACGTATGTCAGGCTTTACTGGTATTTGATAGTACCCTTTACTGAGGTCCATCTTTGAAAAAAACTTTGCTCCACTTAATTTTGCGAACAGTTGTTTCTGATCTGGTAAGGGTTCGGGTTGAAACTCAGTAATCCTGTTAAGTTGCCTGTAGTCAATACACAAGCGATGTTCTCCACTTGGCTTTCGTAACAAGACAACTCCTGCACTATACGGGGATTCCGATGGAGATATAATACCTTCTTTGAGTAAGGTTTGTATCTCTTCCCTCAAAGCCGTTTCCTTTGCAAACGGAATAGTGTAGGGCTTTTGACGAATAGGTTCTGAACTTTTGAGTTTCATATCGTACTCAATCAAATTAGTCAAACCCGGCTTATCCGTCAAAACATTACTGTGTTTGAGTAGAACCCGATTAATAGCTTGTTTTTGCTCAGGGGTTAAGGAAGGATTTACCACAACATCGTCAATGGATTCTTGTGGTTTTAAGGGGTATTCTGCTCCCATGTTCTCACCTCCCTCTATTTCTGTAGCCACTGACATAGCTAACAGAGTTGCGGGGCACTCGGTGTTCCCCTCAGTATACTTCCTGAGAAGATTTATATGATACACCCGAGTCTTTCCTCTAATAGATATCTTATAATTGGTTCGGGAAACCTTCTCCACTACCGAGTATGGTCCCATCCAACCAATTTCCAACTTATTTCTCCCCTGGGTAGCAGTAGCAAAACTTTGTCTCCCACGTTCAGAGAACGTTCCTTCGCTCTCTTGTTATAACAGGCAGCCTGTTTTGCTCGGGCCTTTTTCAGATTATTGGCTGCCAATTCCCACCCGAGGTGAAGTTTTTGCTTTAACTCCTCAACGTATTTTGAGGCAGTGACTACAGTTTCATCTACTGAGTCTTGAGTCCATGAATGCAAAAGAGCTTCCAAAGGCCCTTTAATGGGTCGGCCAAACAACAGAGTTGCGGGAGGCAAACCGGTGGAAGAGTGGGGTACCTCTCTGTATGCAAATAAGGCTGCTGGGAGGTACTCATCCCACATATCCGGTTTCGTATTGGCCAACTTCCTCAGAATGGTCATGAGGGTACCATTAAATTTTTCAACAGTCCCATTAGATTGTGGGTGATATGGACTGGTATGTATATGGTTGGTGTGAAAAATGCGGAAGACTTCTTCCATTACTTTTCCCCGAAATTGGGAGCCGTTGTCCGTCAGGATTTGGTGAGGAAACCCTAAACGTGTAAAAATAGCCACAAGGGCATTAGCCACTTGTTTTGAATCTATACTGGGTAACGGTAGAGCCTCTGACCACATTGTGCACGTATCCACTAATGTTAGGATATATGCATTCCTCTTCCTCGTCCGAGGCAGAGGTCCAATGATGTCGACCGCTACTCTCTGAAAAGGTTCATGCATAATGGGCATGTTTCCCAGAGTTACCGGCGGGTTTGAGTGTCTCGGTGAAAATCGTTGACACTCTGGACACGAGCGTACATATCTCTTAATGTCCCCCGACATTCCTGGCCAATAATAATGACAGGAAATTCTTTGAGAAGTTGCCGCTATCCCCATATGGCCACTATATGCTAATGTGTGTCCCATATGGAGGATAGTTTTCCGGTAGGGCAAGGGAACAACGAGTTGGCCATACTCTCGTTCTGCTATCCCTGCTCTCCGGTACAATACATTTTTCTTCATATAGAAGTCTCCTCTTTCAGGAGGTTGATGGGCATAAGGCAACTTCCGGAAGCAGGACTTTAATGAGGAGTCCTGATGTTGCGCAGCACTTATGTCCTTTGGTAAAGGATTCTGGGGTTCTGAATCAGATACTGCTGATGCTTTGGTTGATGACCGGGTATCCATGGCCCCAACTAGCATAGGCGTCTTTGGAACTGCAAGATACAAATATTTGCATCCTAGTAAAACGGGAAATATTGGGTTAGGGAGACAACCCGCGACAATAGTTCCTTTTACATATTTGCAGTCAATGTTTACCTTGGCAAGAGGTAATCTTAATGTCTCAGACTCCTGTGCAGCAGTCTGCATCTCTATAAATTCCCCAGTGTACTGCGTTGGGTCAACGAGTTCGGTAGAAACCAAGGCATCGAATAATAGACCCGTATCAAACAGGCAGGTTACTTCTTTGCCGTTCAAAAGAATGGTATCCACAACAGGAGGTCTCTCCCCATCATGAGAGTTCATCCTGGTATTTTCCTGTTTATCATTAGTTAAACAGGCGGCGCAGAGTTGAGGGGGTTTCTTTCGGCAGTCTGCTGTATTATGTGTATTCAGACGACAATACTTACAGTAAAGCCGGCCCCTCCACTCTGACGATTGCTGACCACGACCGTCACCCCTTCGATTATCTTGTGGATGGTACCTATGATTGGTGTTGTTAGTGTTTGGTGTGTTGGACCTACCATTACGAAATTCAGGTTCCCTATGTGTGTTACGTTCTGTTGGCTTTTCAGTAAATTTGGGAGGGGATTTTGAAAGGTGCATCTTTGCCCTGGCGCCCACCTGTTCAGGGTGTGCCAAATCAAATCTCTCAGCCAGCTTTAATATGTCCGCAATTCTTTCCGCACCATTCTCAGTCAGAAAGGTTTGGAGAGGTTTTGACATGGACTCTTTTAGCTGTTCAGCCAATATCATTTCCTCTAGATCTTCATAGGTCTGGGTAAATGATGCTAAACTCTGCCATTTCAGCAGATAAGATTTAATTCTTGAAAAGAATTGAGAAATGGTTTCTCCCGGCTCTCTTTTAGCATTACGAAATTTGTTACGATATGCAGAGGCCGTCAACTCATATCTCTTCAGCAAAGAATTTTTCAAGAACTCGAAGTTGGTCTCTTGACCAGGAGGCAATCTCGAATAACATTCATAAGAAGGACCTCTTAAAGACAGTGAAAGTTTCAGACACCACTTCTCTTTATCCAACAAATAAGACCTAGCAACGTTTTCGAATTTTTCCAAAAACACATCCATTCTATCCTCGCGTTCATTAAACTGAGGAAAAGGAAAAGACATCGGACCAAGAAGATGAGGATGGCCAAAAGAAGGTGCCTCAGAGGTAGAAGGTTGCGCATTAACTGCTGTACTAGAAGTAGACTGAGATTGTAAATCAAGCTCTCTGAGACGAAGTTCATGAGCTCTCATCTCTCGTTCTTTTTCAGCAGCTATCTCAGCTAGTTTTATGCGTTCTTGTCTTTCACCCTCCTCTTGTTCTTTGCGTTCAGCTCTTTCTCTTTCCTCTCGTTGCATACGTTCAGCTCTTTCTCTTTCTCTCTCCTCTCGCTCTTTCTCCTCTTGACGCCTTTCACGGTCCTCCTGTCGCCATTCTCGTTGTATCTCCTGAAGATATGCCTTTAATTCTTCTCCAGCATAACCGAGAGTTTTCCCCAGCTCCGCCATCTCCATAAGTGAGGGTCTTGTTGCCATTTTATCTGCAGAATATACTTCAAAAGAACACACGCAAACACCAATCAAATTAACACAAGTGTAAAGTTATTATATTTTTTTCCCTAAAGTTAATTTTTGCCTAATATTATTTACCTTTAAATTCCTACCAATTTCCTATTAATGACTACTTTTAATGACCTAACTTCTAAAAAATCCCGCGTAAGAGACCCCAATTGTAATCAACTATTGTTGGCGGAATCTATCGTCGCCTGGAGATCCCCTATATCCTTCCAAATAACATACAGGGCTCTAATTAAATAAGTCTAGGGGAATTATAGCGGTCCCTGAGTTCTGGAAAATAGAGGAAGGAGAATACAGAAAGTTAAAGAATAGGGTGAATCCCCGGAAATTTCCTAAAGAAATTCAGAAAAAAACAACCAAAGTCAAAACTTTGTAAATTTAACTCAAATAAATTGCAATGAACAATCTTTAGTCTACCTAAGAAGTTAAAATTGATAGGATGAAATCGATAAATGGAGTTTCTAAATAACAACTGTATTGATAAAATACTGATATTGAATTCAACAATTTTCAAATTAACATATAGAAAATAAATCACGGTGTCATCATGTACACCACAAAACTCTGCACAAACATCAAATTTCACTCAGCTTTCCGATAGTATTGATGAGCCGAAATGTAGTTTCCTGTGGAGGAAAGTCCACGGATAACTCGGCAATTATGAATATGGTTCACGTTCTTCAAGCAACTAGGCAAACAGGCCAACCGGAATCCGGAATTACGGTCCTCTGGTAAACAGGCAGGCAGGACTACGGTAACACGGGATTATGGTCCTCTGGTAAACAGGCAAGCAGGACTACGGTAATACGGGAACCTGAAATTGTATATGGTATTATTATTGTGGGTGTTAGGCCGATGGTATGGCTAGCAATCGTTCTGTGTTGTGACGGAATTAGATCTCCTAGTAACACCACAAAACGTCATAAATTATGTGCGCCTTCGTACCATTTTATTCTTTTAGCGTCTATGTTTAAATATATTTATTTTACGTGCGCAATTCTTTTAACTAAAACTTGCAATTAACTCTTGCCGGACTGAAATATTTCTCCCGTGTTGTCACAGTCAGCATAACTCCGGCCACCTTTACTTTCTGGGACTGCTCCCTGTACCTACTTAAGGCTGGGTCTACCTGGGATTCAGGGTCATTTTTGAAAAAAGTCTAGCTCCGCCAGGGAGCGAACCCACGACCCTCTGATCTGTACGTTAGCGTCCAGCTACGCCACGGTGACTCCCGTGACAATGCTTGCTTAGTGATAACTGTAACCGCACACAACGCAGTCAACAACAGTATCATGATCTAGTGCCACTTGTTACCTTGTGATTTCTGGGGACGTTCCGGGCGAATATCTCCAGTTGCCCTAGTAATGCTTATCCAATATTTAATTAAGCGGGGTAGGGGTTTAAGCGGTGACTGCTTGGTGAAGTGGTCAAGACGGTTGTCTGGCGTTCTGAAAGTATTGGTTTCATTTAACTGACTACGACGTTCACTTCATCGGTGCTATTATTGCGGTGGACTGGAGCATGTTCCTTGAATTATAGAGACAGTGCTTTGTGTGGCGTCCCTGGCAGGCGGAAGCAGAAATGTGAGAGATGTATATGGTACAAAGCATAGGGCAGTTTAGATGATTCTCTTGACTTTAACTTTATAACATTTCAATTTTTTGCTGAGCACCACGACGCGTCCTATTGTCTTGTATTTTCATGACACCTGATGACATTTCCTGAAAATATCAACTGTCAGTTCCCACTGTGGTATTTTCCATTAATTTGTTTCCTAATTTATTTTAAAAGTTTCTATTATCGAAATCTATAAAATATTTTTTTATGGCTCTGAAACTGAAAGCAAATTTTAAATAAATTAAGTCATTTCCGAAAAACAGAGTCTTGCTACGAATCTTGGATACATTAACAAATGCAGACAGCAGGAAATTGGTAATGAGAAGTAACAACGAAATTTATAATCTGTTTACTGGCATCATGGGAGCTAATAGACTGAAATGGTGAGGGGATATTGAGAAAATGTCGGATGGCAGAGAGGTAAATACGGTATACAGAAGGGAGATTAATGGTCATAGACGAGCCAGACCAAGAAGACGATGGAGAGAAAATGTCCAGAGAGACCTGCAAACACTTGGCCAACTAGAGAGATAAATGGTGCAGCAATGAACCTCGAGGGCTCAGAATGCTGAAAAAGAATTATATATATATATATATATATATATATATATATATATATATATATATATATAAATGTTTGTGTATTTGTTTATTACCAATAGACTCGGAAACTACTGGACCAATTTAGCTGCAATTCTCAGGATATGTTAGTTTTGATACCGGAATTCTACCTGTCATGGTTTGCAATATTTGGCGACATTTTTAGGAAAATATTTTCATTTTAGTGACATTTAATAAAGCCACGTTCGTAAATGCGCATGCGTAGTAGTCTGAACGCAGGATTTTCACTATTCGCCGGCGTGATACAGCATACCAGACTTTCCAAATCTGCACAGGCAATGACTGCGACATTAAGCATTTAAGACACTTGCGATTTCTATTTCTTTTTTTTTTTTTTCAAAAAAGCCTTCGATGATTTAGAGAGTAGTCGTTGGATTGGGGGGGGGGGGGAGTGGGGGCGGCATCGAAAACTAACTCTATGTCTGCGCAGACAATGAATGCGACATTAACTTTGTTAGACACTTGCCATTTCTACTGTTGTGTTGTTTCATTATTATGTGGAGTTTTTTCTGGGATATCTATCTATAAGAAAACAACTACCAGCCTCTTTGTGTTAGAATCGAGACACATCTTACAAAAAAATTTTTACATCTTTTCCTTTCACTTTTCGGAGAAGCGGTTGGTTGGCTGAATGCTTATAAAGTGGGCTCCTGTGCTAGGGTTCAAATTCCCACTATGGCATTTTTTTTTTTAATACTTAGGGGCAATACATTGTCAAAAAATTGCAAAAATTGAAACCGAGCGACTCCTCTATATTCGATTAAATCAAACTAAGTTGCGTACAGAGGAGTATATTCAGTTAAGTAATGCAGTTGTTAATGATGGCAATGTTAATCCAAATGAGTTGGGGAAAATGGTCATATTACCAGCCACATTTACAGGGAGTCCACGACACATTCATGAGTTGACACACGAGGCATGACCATATGTTCGCGCACATGACCGTCCAGATTTATTTATCACGTTACTGCAATCCT
>CAJHNH020005515.1:0-20506 GCA_905116865.2 Candidula unifasciata
ACTGTCTGTTCCCTAGTTCTGGCTGTCTGTCTACCAGTCTGTCCTACAGGGCTGCCTCTTTGCCCGTCCGTCAGTTCGCTCACCAATCTGTCTGTCTGTACATTAACGTTCATTACGCACACATATTAGGTCCAGTGCAGTGTATCTGGGAAGACATTCTGCGCAAAATTATTCTTCAGCCGACCACATAGGAAAGAAACAATCTTGAAATCAGAATACAAACTCCAACAGCTCTCTTGTGATGGCGACTGCTAGGGCTGCACATTTTTATGCTGTTGTAAAGATTAAGACAGGCTTAAGGCCGCCGGGCTAACCAGCCGTTTCTTGTTGCTATTTTGCGTTATTCCTTATTGATTTTTCTGTGTTACATTGGATTTTTGTTAAAGTTGGTGTAATTCTGAAACTAATTTTTGTAGTCAGTACTTAACTAACGAATTGCGCTGTTTGTCCTATTTGTTCTGTTTGTGTTGTATCCATCCATCAATCCACTTCTCTAACGAAACTACTTACCCCACTCCTTGTTCCATTCCGTAGGGACCTGAGTGGTGGTTCGAGGCATGGCGTCTGCCTCGAGTGCTGGCGTGGCTCAGGTTCAAGCCCTGGTATAGGCTGGGAATTTATATTTCACGTGGACTTTTTTCTTTCTCCCCTGGGCTAAAGGGTAGTATAGATCGGACTCTCGGCGTGTACTGGTGCTCACGTAAAAATTCCCTTCTTACATTGGCATATCGACAAAAGTAGCCTAATGGCGCAAATTTTGAGTCAATCTACCAAAAGAAAAAATAAAAGTTTTCTGGATTACCTTCGTGGGGCTATACGGATTTTTCGTGCACTGTGCTGAGACATTTAGACTCAGGTGTTGAGCGCTAGAAATAGAACGAGCACATATGGGGTGTCCTGATGTTGGATCCGTTGTATCACTGAAGACCTAAACCCTCCGTCCATACGACCGACTACCAGTCCAGTTGACTGGGGATGAGAACTCCGCAACTTTTTAGTTGAGGTACAGTTAAGCAATAAAAGTCTGAAGATGATGTAAGAATACTGTAGGCCTGCAGAAATACAATAAATACAAATTGAAAAAGAAATGTACCTAACAGAACAATGGCTGTTGTTTTGAGGGGTGTCACCTTTTATTAGTATGTTCTTGTTCGGTTCTTCTTGTGAGATGCAGTTTTTCGTTTATTTGAAGGCCCTACTCTGGTCATGCCAGGGGCCTCAATATAGCCCTATATATATATATATATATATATATATTATATATAATATATATATATATATATCATATATATATATATATCCATAAAATCTAATGGCTCTGACGCGGTTTCTGGGGACCTCTCCACGGTTGATTCTCATTCACAGGTGGTACTTTGTGTAATCGGGTGTTTTATCGCTTGTGTGTGTCCTGGTGGGGTATCAAATCTACTCTCTCTTCTCTTTTATCATGGCATCAGGTATATCTTAGTTCTGGTGATTGACACGTCTTGATGATTCATCAGCATTGTCACAAGCGATCACCAGCACTCGTTTTTTTTTTAAAGAAGCTATCCACTGTTGTTTGTTTTGTGATATTATTTAAAATAGTGCGAAAGTTCAAGCACACCCGTCATCAAATAATTGTGTAGGCCAGCGGTTCTCAAACTTTTCTCTGCGGACACCTTGTCAGACAATTTTTTTCCGCGGCACAACCTACCCTCCAAAGCGGTTTGAATGAACTAGGAACAAACGGATAAAACGAAAGTGCACTTTTAATGTTCAGTTCTCTTACTACGATGAAAGAAAACTGTTTGGACTCATTTTTCATTATTTCCTTTATGTAAATGTGAAGTTCAGTTAATTTTACACCCTTAGATCACCTGACGCCGGAAAGGCTGGCTCTGTATCTGTTTTGTATGTAAGCATACGTTTAAGAATGCACTCTGCAGCCTTGCCCAAAGCATTATCGTGTAAATACACCTGCATTCAGAACATTTCTCGCCTTCGGTTTCTCTGTTTTAAACTAGTAGTTCTTCGCTGATCTCAAGCAGATTTTGAACAAAAATCTTGATTATTTCCGCGGCACCCCCTAGCATATTTTTCGCGGCACTCATTTTGAGAACCGCTGGTGTAGGCCAGACGTCAGTCCCTAGGAACCATATAGTTGTGCTGCTACTTTGGGAACATTCGTCTTCTATGTAGGCTGGTTTTCTCTCAGGCATCTTCTCTCTGTAGCTTGCTGCGTTTTGGTCTCTTTCAAGCTTCGACAGTCCTTCTTTCGCTGTCTGCCTCGAAAGGAGTCGTCTGCAGTAATCACTCGCAAGTACTCAAATGCAGCTTTTTTGCAAATGATTTGATTTATTAGACGGATCATACATCATTGGCACACGTGGTGAAACTCATACGTACTCCTTTCTACTTTTAACTCAAGCCTGAGTCAGAAGAAATCTCTGCGCAGTGCATGAACTCCGTAGCACCGGCGAGGATCCTGAAATACTTTGGGTAGATTTTTAAACTCCAATTTTTGCCCGGGCAAGCGTCGTTAGGGTACTATTTTCGATTTCTAACTGCACAACACATTTTTTACGTGCGCAAGAATACACACGGGCGTCCGATCTTATTACTCAGAGATCAGGGAAATTTACTAGAAGGCCACGTGAAAAATTCCAGCCTTCACCGGGGCTTGAACCCGGGACCTCTAGCACTCAAGGCATGCATTATGCTTTGAGACACCTCCCCCTCCTATTGATTTAATACGCTGATTAAGTATTGGGATGGTTGGATGCTATTCTTTGACGAAAGTCTGAATTTTTTCACCAAGTGGACAGTCATTCTTTGGTTTCAGCACTTAGAACCGGCCCCCACCATTATCTTTTCCCCCTTTTCCGATTTACTCGACGGCCACGTCGGAGGAAGGACGAATATGACGTTTTATCAAAACAAAAATGTCAACGAAAGTTTTGGACAAATTAATTGGCATGGACGAATATTGGAGTTCGACTGTACTGTACGACTTCTGCAGCAGTAACAGTACTACTGCGACGACGACCACAACCACCACCAATACTACTGCTATTCGTGGCTTTGTTCGTCTAGTTAAAAAAAAAAAAATTGATGCTGGTATAAAAAAAAATAATAATAATAATTAAGAAATATGCCTGTACTTCCCACAACCTGTTAAAGTAGGAATAGAAACTTTAAGTAGTAGCTGTTGTTGCAACGACAATATCAACTGCAAACAACACGGTGATAAGCATACTTATGAAGAGCGACACAGAAAATTTATGTCAAGAATTGGCAATGAAGTCTTTTCCCGGTTTCCAACTACCGTCTGCTTGGTCCGTCGGCTTCAGTGTTACCACTTTTCTTTGACAAAAAACATCCAAAACAAAAAATATCTACAAACATCTAAATTTGCATGGAAAACATATAGAAAAAACATCCAAATGGAAAGTCACAAATTACATAGCAATTGATATAACTTACCCTATAGAATCATGTCCTCATCTTTACTGAAGTCTGCCTTACAAGATTCACAGGATAAACTTAGCTTGGATGATGTAGTTGAAGCTTAAGATCCAAAATGACTCTGGTATGCTTTAGCTGTTCCAATTTCTTTTTAATACCCAATCAGGGAGCTGATAAGTTTGTTGTTGTTGTTGTTATCGATCCAGCGGCGCATGAGCTTTCGCCCTTTGGCCCAATGCCATGTAGTGGAATTTGCATGTTTTCACAAGCTGTTCTTTTCCTCCGTACAAGGTGTTCCACTTGTCTGGTCTCGGAGGGAGTAGCGTTCTTCTTGTCTCACTGAGTTTTGGGCACTCCAAGAGATGGTGGTTCAACAGTTTCGTAGGGGTAGTGTA
The DNA here is from genome assembly GCA_905116865.2 of Candidula unifasciata. Taxonomy (NCBI): domain Eukaryota; kingdom Metazoa; phylum Mollusca; class Gastropoda; order Stylommatophora; family Geomitridae; genus Candidula; species Candidula unifasciata. The sequence continues at coordinate 3,843 of CAJHNH020005515.1, forward strand.
CATAGCTGGCACTCTGGGGAGTGTTGTGGCTGTATTCTGTTTAGGTGTCCATTGAGTGGAGTATGTTGCGTTCTAAGTCTGAAGATGGTGGCCTGGTCCCTTCTTGTTAGATGGTTAATGCTGTCATAGGATCAGGGCCAGACATATGTCTATAAACCTCTCTTCCAGTGTCTCCATGGCCCATCTGTTCAACCAAGTCTCTTTGTTTATAGCTCTTATCAGTGTTTTTGCTGTCTGGAGGGTTGTCGCTGTAGGTGGTTGTTCTTGTGTTGCTCCTTTCTTTGCCAATCTGTCAGCTCTGTCATTACCTGGTGTGCCGGAGTGACCTGGAATCCACTGCATCACTATTCTGATGTTGTATGAGGTAATAAGCTGATCGGCATCCAGGATTATCTTGGCTATGTCAGTTCTGCAGCGTTCATTGCCCTCCAGAGCTTGAAGGCAGACATTGAATCTGTGAAGATGACAATATTTTGGACCTTTGAGGGGTAAACATCCATTACAGTCTTTAGGTGGTATACTGCTGTTTCCAGTGCAATTATTTCAGCTTCATAGTTTGAACAGATTTCCCCGCATGCATCAAAAATCTCTTCAACAGATCCATCGGGATAACCTATGTAGATTCCGTAACCTGCTTTAATGGTAGCTTTAAATGCTGATCCATCAGTATAGACATGTATCCATTCTTGGGGGTAAGAATCAACGGTCTTTAGTGAAATGAGTTCATAAGAGCGATTGGGTCGGACTGTTTTGGTTTCCTCGCCTACCAATTTAGTTTGGACTTCTGGAGCTTTAAAGCGAGCATGTGGTGGTAGGTTTTTGCAACATTCTGAATTCCTTGACGTCTTTCTGGGAGGTGGTATCTGTCCTGAATTTCATTAACACAGTGTAAAACCGATTTGTGCTTTATTCTTTGTTTGGGTTCCCAGTTTTCTACAAGATGTCTATTAGGATGGTTACGATTTTTCCTAACGCATCTTTCATAAATTTCTAAAGTGGCTTTTTCTCTCCGCAACCCGAGGGGTTCCACATTTGTATGGATTTCACATGCAGCAGTTGGTGTAGACTGCATAGCTCCGCAGATTAATCGGAGGGCATTATTTTGTACTCTGTCAAGAGTCTCTAGGTTAGTTTTTGGAACAAGTTGTAAGCAGTGAGTTGTTGTACTCTATCACAGAGCGAACATATCCTAGGTATAAGCCCCTCAGAGTTTCCTTGTCTGATCCCCATGATGTACCTGCAAGTCTCTTTAATAACTGTAACCGCCTCAATGCCTTATTCCTGATGTTTTCAATATGGTTCTTGAGGCTGAGCTGCGGGTCAAGTGTGACTCCAAGGTATGTGGATGCTCTTCTTTCATCACTTGGTGTTTGTCTAACCTCAGGTTAATATTCTTCCTTGCTACTTGGTGGCTTTTGGTAAAGATTGTGTAGACCGTCTTTGCACAGTTAATCTTGAGTTTCCATCTTTGGCAGTAATCATGCAGTCTTCTAAGGTCTCCATTCAGTCTTTGGGCTCCACTTTCCACATTTTCATGACTCTGCCATATTGCTAGGTCATCAGCGTACAAGGCTTTTTCGGCCTTGATTTGTTCTGGCAGGTCATTGATAAAGATTAGGAATAGTGTACAGCTCAATGATGAGCCTTGTGGCAAGCCCTCCTCCAAGACTTCTTTAGAAGAGATTGCGTTGTGCATCTTAGTCTGGATTGTTCTATCTATCAGGAAGTATTTCACCCAGTTATACAATCTGCCATGTATTCCTATGCTCATCATCTTCATCAGGAGACCTTTTCTCCATACTCTGTCATAGGCCTGCTGGAGATCGACAAAGACTGCCACTGTGTGTTTCTTATTCTGGAAGCCATCATGTATTCTTTGTGTCAGTCTGAACAGCTGGTCTTCTGTGCAGCTGTTGGTTCTGAAGCCTGCCTGTTCATGGCATAGAACACCAGAACTCTCAAGGAACCAATATAAGCGCCTGTTTATCATTCTTTCTGCAACTTTGCCCAAGCATGATGTTAAGGATATCGGGCGTAGCTTTTGGGGTCATCTGGAGGCTTTTTGGTTTTAAGGATGGGGACGATATATGCATTCCTCCATGCCCTTGGAAGTTTGCTTGACCTCCAAGTTTTATTAATAAGCCTGAGAACTACTTCTCTCCCAGACCGGCCAAGATGTAGCAGCATTTCGTTGTGGATCTTATCTGGGCCTGGAGATTTTCTAGGTTTTAATTTCTTCAGGGCTTGCTCTAGTTCATCCATGCTAAATTCATTTTCAAAAAGGGAGTCGCTGGCTGTTGGAGCTCTCTCTTGTTTCTTCAACTGAGAGAGCTGTGTTCTATTGAGTTCTGACAGCTTACCTGCTCTGTTAACTGAGGCAAAATAATGATTGAAATGTTCTGCTTTCTTCTTGTCTTCAGTGATTGTCTTACTCCCATCTGTCACTGGTTTTGGGTTCACCCTTCTACTTTCTCCGGAGAGGTTTTTAACTAAAGTCCATGCTTTATTTCCATTCTGTCTAAGGTCTAAGTTGGAGCAAGTTTCTGTCCATTTATCTCTTTTAGCCTTATTAACTACAAGCTTTACTCTGGCACATGCTTTATTGTATTGGATCTTTGCTTCTGTTGAACGTGCAGTTTCGAGAAATATTCTTGCTTTATTCCTTTCAGATATAGTATTTTGAATCTCTTGATTCCAAAAGGTTTATATGCCTTCCGGCTGCCCCTTGGGATGGCTTTCGACGCTGCATTCAGGATTGCTTGTGTTATGTCTTCACAAAAAGTTTCCCACACAGCTGTTGTCAATTCTTCCCAGGAGGCAGTCAGATGTTTCCTGAAATAGTTTTCCAGTTTGCTTTTCGGAAATTCCAACGGGTTCTCTGCTTGAAGCGTAATTTAGGGGTGGTGCTTACAGTTGTGAGTATAGGTTTGTGGTCACTTCCTATGTCGTCCAGGACTTGGGGATAGCTTGCGTCTGCTAAGTCGGATGAGCAGATGGTCAGGTCTGGTCTGCTGAGAGATAGGTGGGCCCTGTGTAACAGTGTAGGTGTAGACTCTGTGTCCTGCAGCACTAATAGGTTAGTTGTTTCACAAGTATCTTCGATGTACTTCCCTGTGCTATTGTAGTCAGGGTAACCCCAACGTGGCGAGTGTCCGTTGAAGTCACCAACAAGAAGGGTTTTATGGTACTGTGTCTTGTATAGTTCTGGTATGTTGCATGTTGTCTGAGGTGGGCTGTACACGTTGTATATCGTATATTTGCTTCCATTGTGCCAGATAGTTATTTTTTGCACATCTGTAGGGTGAGATGTCGACAGCATTGTTACAGCTGATAAGTGGAACAGCCTTTTCCTACTCTTATTAGGCTGAATTTTATTGTCAAGATAGCATTTAAAAGGTCCAATATTATCCTGTTTCTTAGGTTAGATTTGATAAATTCGCTGAAAATGGAAAACATCTAGAAAAACATTTACCATCTAAACGTTAAAAACGCCATCCTAATGCAAGGAAAAACATCTCAATCTGGATGTAAAACATCCAAAGTGTCAACACTTGTCGGCTTCTGTTAGACCACACAACATCCTGCTCTGCCTCTGAGTTCCGGCGAGACAGGAAGAAACCCGCCAGAAAGATGACAGGTGAGACACATTACATCATATAGCATAGTGCTTGCTTGGTAAACGCTGGTACCATTTTAGTCAGAAGACTGATAATGAGAAGCCAGAGACAGGAGAGTTCGACTCTGACAGTGGTTCTTAAATGGTGATGCGGGGATCCGCGGAAATAATTTAAAGGTCCGTGGAATAAAAAAGGAAAACAATCCTTAACTCTCTCTCTCTCTCTCTCTCTCTCTCTCTCTCTCTCTCTCTCTCTCTCTCTCTCTCTCTCTCTCTCTCTCTCTCTCTCTCTCTCTCTCTCTCTGATTTAGATATGACATACAAAAAGGGGGTAAATGAAGAAGCGTAACAAGGCCACGTACTAGTCAGGGCTAAAGCCCCCCTCCCCAAATACCCCCCCCCCCCCCCCCCCCCCCCCCCCCCCCCGACACAGATTTTCTTTAGATTTTTATGTTAAGAATACATTTTTTGGGGGTTATCAACCCCCCCCCCCTTTCCCCCCGTGATGACACTAAGTGCTGCTCGCAAAAAAAAAAATGAACAAACAATCTACATGTAGTTAAACACGATATGTAAAACGAGTGTGCACGCAAAACTTAAGTTCTGGATTAGTGACACCCCCCACCCCCAAGAACCGCACAACGATTAACACCCGGTGACGCAAAATGCTACAGCTTAGATGATTATCTCCAGATGCAAGTCCCATAAAACTTGTTCAACCTTAAGGTTACATTAGGGCCCCCAGACGACAGCCGGGTCATGGCGTTAGAATAATCACACACAAAAACTGCGTCCCATATTGGTACGGAGTTAATCATATCAGACTCTTCCATCCATCCATTTATGTAAAAACAAAACAAAAACTCGATCACGTTCAACTTACTGTGAGCAGTATCGGTTATAATTATGGTCTGGTTTTTGTTGTGTGCCAGTTATGTTGGCTAAGAATCAGACACGTAAGTAAGTAAGTTGTACCCGATCAGCACATCACACAAGCGAGAAGCACCCGGTGACATAAAGTGCCATCATGCAAATAAGGATCACCCGTGGAGAGGTACCAGAAACCCCTTTCAGCCGTCAGCCCATATTTATGGCCCGGCTATATTTAAGGCCCCTAGCGAAAGCCACGATGGGGCTTCAAAACAACTAAATATTGTATCCCACAAGTGATAATCAGACACTTCAGTGAAACCCCTATGAACTGTAGACACGAGGACGTCCAAGAAAGAGAAAGCCAGAAAAGAACGATTACAGGAGAGGCTAAAGATGCTGGACTGAACTATATCCTTGATATCGAAAAGATTGCCCAGGATAGAATGGAAATCTTGGTAATCATAGCAAACGAGTCACCCCATAGCTGCTCCGCTCCTGTGCCAACGAGAAACACACAGAATGTTCGTCGCAGTCCCTTGAGGAAAGATTGACAGACTGCTGTCTCAGCATATGCACTAGCATACACACGCATCAAAAGCATAAGGTAGCCATCGGAAGTGCTAACACAAACAGTTTGACAGTAGAGATGCAGTTCATCATCGACGGTAGCAGAAGTTACCAACAGATCAGCAGTTTCACACGCGATCAATATTAATCACACAAGGGCACCACCAATATTGCGGCAACCGGTGACGAGCCATTTTCTGAATCTACAGTTCACAACACCACGTTGGTCGCAGTCCAAAAACATTCCAAATGAAATCCGCAGCTCACAGGGTCGCGTCATGCACTCAACTTAGTAGCTGACACGACGAAACTACATCCTTTCAGTCTACAAATAGATCACAAATGCAACGGCCACCGTCTGGCAGAAGCCAAAAAAAATGTACCTCGACGCGAAACAGTGACCGCTGGCATCCATTTTGATCTTAAGTTCTCATCCAGGAGAGACTGGAGCAATAGACTGCAAGCCGTATGTGATATTTAACGGCACAGCATTCAGTTCAATTCAGTTCTCTCTTTATGCCTTGTGGCACATACGGTTTCAGAGAGGACTGTCCATACCTTCCTGTCCTGCCCAGTATTCAGTGCGTATTTCCATGTCAGAGATGCAGTACTCAGTTCACTTTCCATCGTTTGTCTCCATGTTGTTTGCTTTTAGGCACCCCTTCTTTCTCTTTCCTTCTGGTGTCCAAGTGAGAGCTGTTTTGGCAGGTATATCAAGATTCATTCTCACAGCGTGGCCAAGCTATTTTCATCTTCTTTTGGTTATCATACTTTCCAGAGTTTCTCGGTGCAGTATGATGATGATTAATTCTGGTTTCCTGGTCTTCCTCTTCATTTTTGACCTTACGGTGAGGGCTGTCTGTTATTTTAGTTATCCCATATGTTTCTCTTGAAGTCGCAGGGGTGGTAAGACTACCAGGTAGCAGCCCAGAGAGGGAGAAGAGACAGACATAAGCCTTAGAAAAGATGGATGTCCTTTGATAAAGACCCTTATCAAAACGTTTACTTTCCCCGTGTGGGTTCTGTGGCCCCCATTGTGGGGGGGGGGGGGGGGGTGGGGGAAATATGAACAGACACACTGTCTGGTCAAAAGCATGACTTAAGAGTCGACTAAATGGGAGTTTTCTTCGAAGTCGGAGTACATCTGCATGAGAGGCAAGCAACCAACAGTCTGTATGCAAATGCGTCAGACCTGTGAAACGGATGTGCACACACCACTCAGTTTCTGGAACAGGACTATAGTCCAGAAGTGGACCAGAATTTTCTACCGGAATTTAAAGCCGGTGAACGCGAAGAAGTAGAAAACGTTTACCCAAAGACCCTAGTCCCCACCCCTCCATTTACACCTCAGAAGAAATAACTACAGACACCATTTGCAGTCTGCACGCGTACAATAGAAGTTTCTCTGGGCTTTTGTGTTCTGACTGTTAAATTGCGTTGTTAACCCCACAGATAGATGCACGTGCTTTTGTTTATTAGAGTGCTCCTTAAATGGTCACTTTCAAATGCTGGATGAGAATCGGTTTTAAATTTTTTATGATTACCATCTAATTACTTTAAACCTTTCTTGCTCGATTAAAAAAAAATAGGAGTTGCGGATCCATTTACAGGATGTTAACGAACCAGCCCTTTTTTTGTTTGGGAGGGGGAGGGGGGGGCAGTTTATGATGTCAGGCAATTTTATGTTCAGTAGTTTGCCACTGCCCGCTAAACGGTCGGCTGTGGCTACCACTGTCGAAACCAACGCAACGCGGCCTGTTCAAATTGTCCGAGGCTGTGATCGAACCGGGAACTCCGGAATTACGGAACACCTAAGCCACAGATGCCGACTACTTAATAAGTAATAGCTAAAAATATGAAATGTTAAAGACAAGAGTAGTTCAGATAACCACACTGTGAAACAAAAAGAAGAAAACAAATGAGATATAAAAGGCAAATATAGAAGACAAATCTGCAACACAGGAGAGTCAGAAAAATGTGTTGTCTTTGCACTTACCACGAAACGCATACTACTTTGAGTGGTCAACATACACGAAAAATTGGCAGCCAGGACAACAAACCGAATAAAGCGCACAAGCCTAAACCATCTAACGAAGGAATTTGGAAAGTCATTCTCTTCACTACTTAACCAACAATGTACACCTGAAGAGCTATCTTTCGATCTTTGGGACTCCGAATTATTGACACTCAATGTGTCAACATCCATCCTGAACCTGGAAAACAAAGATGCTGAGCCCGCTTTAGTGAAGAAAGCACTCACAATGGAACACCTCAACAACATGTTCCCACAGGACAGCTGGACCAGAATCTACACGGATGGATCAGCAAAAGAGGCAACTACGAATGGTGGGGCAGGTGTTTATATAAAACACCCAGATGCCACTACTGTGTCCCTAGCAGCCCCCACTGGACGAACTTGCTCTAACTACGAGGCAGAACTCTCAGCCCTATTGATGGCAGCACAGTATATGAACAATCTGCAAATCACCGCAGGCAGGATAGTTTTTCTCACTGACTCACTGTCAGCTATACAGGCCCTTGAGTCCAAACCTACCGACAGCACACTACAAAGTCTAACACACGAACTTGCTATGTTGTCAAATAAGGCAGAAATTCACTTGCAGTGGATTCCGTCACACTGTGGCATCAAAGGCAATGAAAGCGCAGATGCTTTAGCCAAGGAAGGCAGTAACAAACCACAGACCTACCAGCCACTATCTTTTCCAGAAGTCAAAACTCTCATTAAGAGAAAATCAGAAACATATTGGAAAACCAACACTGGTTATAACTACGGAAAAGATTTTCTGAAACACTTGAACAGAACAGACCAAGTCACAGTTTTTCGCTTACGCACTGGACACTGCAGACTCAATAAACACTCACATAAATTAGGTATGAGCCAAACAGCTCTCTGCCAGTGCCTTCGTGCTGAACAGACTCCAGAACATGTCCTGCAAGACTGTCCTCTCCTGGCGGAGCTGCGGAGCGACATATGGCAACACCCAGTAGAACTGACAACTAAGCTTTGGGGAAACCTAAGAGACCTTGAAAAGACATCCCAGTTTCTGACCCACAGTGGATTATGCGCATGACCAGAGATCGCTGAAGAAGAAGAAGAGTGGTCAACAAAGAGTTAACACTGCAAAATATGAAGAACTGAAAAAAAAAAAATGATTGAAAACGATTGTTAAATGGTTATTGTTCTTTAAGATAATTTCCCCTTCATTCGCGTGAACAGTCAGGATTTTCATAAAATACCAATCTCAAAACTATATCCAAGGGTTTGGGAGAATATCACGAACGGACTAACTGGCAATAGGAAGATGATGCCAGCTATGCAAACGATGGACAGAGAGAATAATAACAAACCCGGAAAATCCATAATGCAAGCCACATACTGGCGCTGTCCTAGAATTTCTGTTTATCTGTTTCTGTATATGTATGAGGATCAAGAGGCGATGGGATTTACCAGGGCACTAATATTACACACGTACGCCTGCTCACACACATACACACACGCAACACACACATAAAAAAAGGCTAAAAGAACGAGAATTATTAAGAGATAAACATTGTTTCTTTTTTTTTTCTTCTTTATAAAATGGTTCAAACTGCCTACCATACTTTGAAGATAATAATTTCCCCTTCATTCACGTGCACACCGGCATTACGTGTGGCTCGCTCTTTATCCCCGAGTTATCCCCGCTTGGATTTTCAATTTTTTTTCCCCTGTCTGTTTTTCGTTTTATTAAGGGAATATATACAACGTACAGAAACACAGGATTTTACGTCGCATTTTCAGCTTTGTTGATTCACTCGAGTTCCCATCAGCTGGTAATCACCGGGATCTTTATTTGCGTTTTACCTGTTCTTCGCTAGGAGGATTAATCCAAAAAGCCTATACACGATTTTCAGAGCGCTGCTCACTACAGGATCGCCTCGTGGCAGGCAGTTTGTCTGCCCCTGCCGCTGCACATCTTTAGGTGTATGAATGGTTACTGGTAACTTCCCACCTGTGCTTGTTGATGCTATTGTCTTTACCTGTTGAAGTCAGCGTCTGCGATTTGTTATGAAACCGATGCTGAAAACTGGATGTTGGCCGTGTAAACGAAGGTAAGACTTAGAACCGTTTTGCTTTTGTTTGTTTGTGAAAAGTCCCTTTTCCACGCCTTCAGGTGTATTGGGCATATAAGGCTAGACCTGTAGTTTAATAAACAATCAGCACTTAGTGGGTGATGTGGCCGACATCGCATCGACTGTCTTTACTTCCCCGGACTATACCTTAAGATTTGGGTCGACCTGGGAGCCAGATCATAAAAAAAAAAAAAAATCAGGCTCCTTGAGGATCCGAACCCACCACCTTCCGATCGGCAGGTGAGCGTCTGGCCGCTACACCACGGTAGCTCCTTATTTGTTTTTAAAATGTGGTTTATTTGGCAGTCGTCTTCTTATAGTCAGTCTATGCTTGCGCAGCCTTATATCTCACGCACTGTCAAATATTTCTGAGACAAATGTTCTCCCATGCCGTTATGCCCAATTCCCAGTATATTCTTTCTTGGTCTCCCTCTGCCTCTCTTCGCCAACTCTTCTGTTGTTACGATTTACCCGACTTTTCCCTTTTTACAAAGTGCCCAATGAATATTGTATGATTGACAAACAAATAGCTTGTTCATTGTACAGATTAACGTGCAGCATATAAGGGTTTAGCATACATAATATTGATCATTTCCTATCTTTAGCGGTTTGTTTATCTCTCTAGAGCAGTGGTTCTCATACTCTCTAATGTCGCGACCCTTTAATACAGTTCCTCATGTTTTGGCGACCCCCAACCATACATTATTTTCGTTGAATTCCCGAGAAATTTGACTAAAAAGCTCAAGGAATTCCCAAGAAATTTGACTAAAAAGCTCTCATAAAAAAAGCTCTCATCTTTTAGGTTGTTATTCTGCGGACTGCATTCATGGAGGGGGACAACTGTACGATTACAGATCTCTTGGGTTAGATTTATTAGCTTGACTGCAGTCACTTCCATAGTTTCACAATTTTTGATTAGCTTGACTGCAGTCACCCCCATTGTTTCACCATTTTTGGATTAGCTTGACTGCAGTCATCCCCATAGTTTCACCATTATTTTCGTTGCTACTTCATAACTTCATTGAATCTATGTTTTCCGATGGTCTTAGGCGACCCCTGTGAAAGGATCTTTCGACCCACAAAAGGGTCGCGACCCACAGGTTGAGAACCGCTGCTCTAGACATTGTTTATCTATTTATTGCCCACTTGCTTTGTCGCAGTGGTTTTCTGGAGTATACTTACTTACTTACTTAGTCGCTCCTCTTCTACCTTGGGGTGTAGAGGTTTGCCAGAGAGATCGCCAGACGTCTCTATCAGCAGTTTTCTTTTTGGCTTTGTTCCATTCTAGTCCTCTGTCAGTTAGAGACTGTCGGATGTTGTCTTCCCAGCGCACCCTGGGTCGCCCTGGAGGTCTGGTTCCCTGGTTCTTAGCCTCCCATGCCTGCCATGGTGGCCGATTTTCTCCCATTCTGCATACATGTCCAAACCATCGTAACTGTGACTGATCCACTCGGGTTTGTAAGGACTGGGTATCAAGATCTTGGCGTATTGTCTGACTGCGGACTTTGTCCCTTCTTGTCACTTGGACCACCTTTCTCAGATATCTCATTTCCGAGGCCTGCAGCTCGCTTCTGTGAGCTGTTGTCATTGACAGGAGTATACGTACATTTATTACAGGCAGCGCCGTCACCATAGTCGTGCATTGTCTTGAAAATGGCGGTGCCTAGTTAACTATGTATCTTAGTGCACTTGTATTCATGGCTAGGCGCAGACGCCGTCTGGAGGTGACAGGTTCAATTCCCGGCACGGTAACTATAGCTTTCGATTTTTATGTTGTCTAGTGTTTTCTTCTATCTTTCTACTTCTTTCTATGAGTGCCGTTCACAATACTTTCTGTTACTTGATTAATTCATAATATTTAACGGCCTCAAATAGTTCCCCCCTCTGTTTATTTACTTGAAAATGGCGGCAGTTAATGGCTGGCGGTCTCTTTCAAAAAGATACACCTGCCCGGTCCAGAATTCGTGTTATTTTGTAATTGTTTTGGACCCCAATATCACCTTTCAGTTGAACAAGGGTTACAGGATTTTATACATGTAGGATTCTCATCTTCTAGGTTGTAATTCTGCGGATTGCATTCCTGGAGGGGGACAACTGTACGATTACAGATCTCATGGGTCAGATCTGTGATCTTGTATCCAAAATGCCACGCGGTAAAACCATCTAGGTACGCATATGCTTGTCTTCCCAGTATCGTTTCTCATCAAGATTGCCCGTTGTCACTAAGAAAGTAAACAAAAAAGTAAAGGAACTGCCAGATGTCAGTTCGGCTATGGGATAAAGAGTATGATGATGTTGAATCTTCGTGTCTGTACTTTACCCAGACATGAACTCTATGTGAGATCTTTTTACGTCAGTGTCATTTGATGATAGACTCATTTTTTTATTGGCCAGTCGACACTCGGTGGGTGATTTCGGGGACCAACAACCCGGTAGTCTTTACTTGCCAGGACCTTAACTAGGACTCATTCAGGCTATGTAGACCAAGGAAACATGGAGGACAACTAAGGTCATTAATAATAATCTGTAAATATTCGTTAACTGGTGCAGAATAAAGGGAATTAAATTGTAAGATAGAATCACTAATGTAGACTGACTGAATGACTTTCTACCCCACCAGGACATCACACAAGCGATACTTTAAAGATAATAATAATCCACCAAATGGATGAGGATCACAGAAATCGCGTTCGGCCAGGCTATATTGCGGCGCCTGGCAAGAGCCAGAGTAGGGCTTAAAAAAAACGAAAAATTTCATACTAAAAAGGACGTGAAGTGATGATATCACTAATGTAGAGCTTTGGAAGAGAAATAAACAAGGTTCAGTGGACCAAGGTGAAGAAAAGACGCTGGCGTTGTATACGACACACGTTGAGAAAAACAGAACAATATAACTAGAATATGTATGCACTGAAACCCACAGAGGCATAGCAATAAAGGAAAACCAAAAACATACGGAGAAGGGAGCCAGCGAGTGAAATTTTAAAAAAGGGAGGACACGAGGAAGAGCTGCATGAAATAGCGACAGACTGGGCCTGATTGATTGAGGGCATATGCTCCATTGAAGGGTAGAAAGACAGAAGAAAAGAGACCAAGAGCAGAATTCTCAGTTTTTAAGAAAATAATATAATCCGCCACAGTTAAATGGTTTTCGCCTGTATACGGAGAACGGCTTATTAGTTTTATATCCTTCCAAAATATTTGCAGTTTTCTCAGAAACCATATTTCCCCCACTGTTTCGTACTTGTCTGCAGGTTGTTTACGTTTCACTTACATACAACCGTAAACTTTCTGTAAATCATTTTAAGACTCTTTCTCCGTCTAAGAACAGGATACTGCAGGCTTAACTGCCACATGCATAAAATAAAAACTGTACAGTCCCCGCAGTGTGCCTGTCAAACGGGAACACAAACACATGAGCACATTCTGCAAACCTGACCACGATACGTACAACTGCAAACAGAAACTTGACCTCAAGAGCAAATGTATGCAGCGCAGGCTATGGAGAACCACGGAACCTGCAACTGACATACGAATTCATTCATACTTCCGGTTAAAATGGACGCTAGGCAGCAGCACTGTTCGAAGCAGAGGCAAATTTTTTGGCTTCTGTCGGACGGTGGCTGATGCATTTGTGCTCCATCTGTAGACTGGATATAGTTTCGTCGCCCAGCTTCTGAGTTGAATGCATGGCGTGACACTGTGAGCTGCGGATTGCATTTGGAATGTTTTTTCGACTGTGACCAACGTGGTGGTGTGAATTGTAGATTCAGAAAATGGCGCGATGCCTGTCGTGCAGTTTTGTGGTGCCCGTATGTGATTAAAATTGATCGCCTGGGCAACTGCTGATCTGTTGGCGACAAGTTCTTCTATCATCAATGATGAACTGCATTTTTAATGTTGGACTGTTTGTGTTAGCACTTCGGATGGCTACCATATGCTTTAATGCGAGTGTATGCTAGATATGCTGAGACAGCAGTCGGTCAATCTTTCCACAAGGGACTGTGATAAACATTCTGTGTGTTTTTCGTTGGCACAGGAGCGGAGCAAAGATGGGGCGACCCGTTTGTTATAAAGCTGAAACTAAGACTACCAAACTATACGAATTTATTGAGGCAGTCCACTAGACCTGAGCATACGAAACGGAAAACCAAGAAAAGGAAGATCCGCGTTTTACATTAAGCATGCATTGACATGTTTTGTCTGTGTTTACTGTGCCCGCCTTCCCCCTTTCTTTCACCCCTGTCTTTTCTATCTTCTTTTTTTCGTTCACAGAGTGAAGGGGACAGTCCGCAAATAAAAAAAAAAAAGAAAAAAAGGAAAAACACAACTGTAGTACGTCGTAAGAACGGACAAGTTGGATGGCAAGAGAGACAGAAGAGAAGGTGTTGGAGAGTTTGGCATTTATTTCTTCTGTAGCTGTTTGGAGCAGCTTTGACAATGCACGACTCCAATAGTTAGCTATTATAATGGGCACAAAGGAGTTTGCAAATACAAAGCCATCGAATATGAAAATAGTTCCATTACACAACGTCGCTCTGTTGACAGACTACTTAAAAGAAACTCAGCTTTCCTGTTCCTGCCCTGGGTGTCTCTTATGCCTTGTGTCCATCTTTCTACTGATCGACCTGTGCTCTCTTACCCAGCCCCATGCCCTGTGCTACTGTTCTTTCCAATCCAATGTGGCTTTTGATATTGCCAAAGAATTTCAGTTTCCAAGGCTGTTTACAAGCCGGTTTTCCTTAATTAACGCTCATATTGTTAAGTATATCAGCATTTCTTTTCTTCTTGGTCGAAGGTACTCTGAGAATATTTATAACACCTTTGGGTTCATTAACCAATACTTTCTTCATTAAAGGTCGCGAGATAGTCCTCAACTCACATCCGTATGTTGCTACAGAAAAAGTGCATTTTCTTTAAATTTTGAATTCCCTTTTTTTTCTCATTCTTGGCCTTCATCGGTTGTAAACTCCGGCGAAAAGTTAGGGTTGTGCGTCTACTTCTGGACTTTAGCCGTGTTCCAGAACTTGAATTTGCATTCACATCCGTATTACAGTTTAGGCTTATTTGTATGCAGACTGTTGGTTTTTCGCCTCCTAGGTAAATGCAACATGACACCGAGGAAAATACTATAAGTAGTCGACTTTTACGACATGCTTGTTAAGGGGACAGTGGGTCTGTTTTCTTATATTTCCCCACACCGAGACACTTTGAATTTTATTTGCTGTCTGCTGTTTAACAATAGACTTTTAATGCTGTTAAATCGTCAAAACAGTTACTTATGATCAAAACAAAAAAGTTCACTTTCTCATCGTGGCCGCTACTTATATCTTCTTCTTCTTCTTCTTCTTCTTCTTCTTCTTCTTCTTCTTCTTCTTCTTCTTCTTCTTCTTCTTCTTCTTCTTCTTCTTCTTCTTCTTCTTCTTCTTCTTCTTCTTCTGTTTCTTCTTCTTCTTCTCCTTCTCCTCCTCCTCCCTCCTCCTCCTCCCTCCTCTTCCTTCTCCTTCTTCTTCTTTTTCTGCAGCATTCCGAGCCTTGAGATTCATTGCTGCAGATATCACCCGCCTCCACTCATCTCTCTTGTTGGCCTCGTCTTTTCAGCTGGTAACTCCCGGTCGGTCTGGGCATTATCTCTCCATCGTTTTCTTAGTCTGCCTTGTGTTCTGCGACCATTCAGCTCCCGTGTATGTACATTTTTTACCGCTCTGTCATCTGACATTCTCTCAGTATGCTCCAGCGATTTCAGTCTATTAGATCTCACATTGCCAGTGATCAGTGGTGTTGTAAACAGATTATGAATTTCGTTGTTGCCTCTTACTCTCATTCCTGGCTATTTGCTTCTTTGATGAGTCCAAACATTCGTCACAAGACTTATGTAGTGTTAAAAAAAATGAATACGCAACACATGCTGTATTTTTGCAAATTGTAAAATCACCGTTAGAAAACTAGTTTTCAGGAAGACAGAATACTCCCGTGATGTGTTAACAGACAACCCATGTTTGCACAAGACAAACATGGATTCAAGAATAGCAACTCTCATGTATTTAATGTATGTGTGTCTTTGACATTCTCCGCACCGCTGAGCGTATTTGCCCACTGAGGAACGCCGCCAGTCGTTGGCACTTCCCTGAAGGCGTCCATTAGTTCAGCTTGGCTTTAAGAACCAACTGACAGCTTGGAGATGTCGACTTTTGACTTCAGACTGGGTTTTTGGATTTGGTTTATAAGTAGTGGTTTGTTGGGAAGAAGGGAACGTCAGCGTTCATTTCTGGGTTTTGGTTTTGAAAGTCTTTCTGGATGTACCTTATGGACAATGGTCTATTGGAAAGAAAGGAAAGTCACTATCTTTCTTTGAATTCCTTTTTTTTTTTTTTTTTGAGTTTTGTTGATGAACATTTGTGTTATTGGAAGAAGGAAAAGCAAGCATTCTTTTCTGTGTTGTTTCAAAGTTTGGGTGTATGTGTGTGATTTATGAATATTGGTGTATGGGAAAAAAAGAAACCTTCGCATTCTTGTCTGGTCCTGTATTTTAAGTATAAGTTTCTGGAACTGTTTAAAAGAACAGTGGTGTAATAGGAAGATAGAAAAGTCTGAATGTTTTCCTGGTTTTTATTGTTGAAAGCACGGGTTTTGTTTAGAAAATGTGTGTTTTAAGATTTGGTATATGAACAGTCTGCATTGTGCTGATAACACCGTCTTGATAACGACAAGTCGAACAGAACTACAGAAATTTATAGATACGGTGGTGGTAGTTTGAATAATGGGAATGCAGACGTAGTGGTGATAGACAGGCCGAACAATTTCTTGAGGCTTTAGAGATGTGGTTTTTAGAGAATGATCCTTAGAATTTCTTGGACAGCTAAAGAAGAGCAATTCAGATATTTTGAAAGAGGCGAGGGCTCAAAAACAACTTATCACAAACATCGGAAAGAAACAGTCATCATTTTTTGGTCATGTAAGGAGAAGGAAACTGGAACATGTTGTGAGCACTGAAAAGAGAGGCAGAGAAAGACAGCGCGAGAGTATTCTTGCCAGCCTTTTCTCATGACATCGAGGAGTGTCAGCACACAAACTGATACACACAGTTGCGGATCGCAGATTGTGGAGAGGCATGATCGCCCACGCCAGTCGGCAAGGCACTTGATGAAATAAACAGTGGTATGCTGGGAAGACAGAAAAGTCAGTATCTTTCCTTTGTATTTTGAATTCTTGGATTCAAGATTTGACTTATCTAGAATGGTATGTTCAGGATAAAAAACCGTCAGCATTCTTTTCTGATTTTTATTGTTGTTGCAGTCTGGTTTTTTGGGGATGTTTTTATGAACAATATCGTGTTGGGAAGACAGAAACATCAGCATTCTTTCCTAAATTGTGTGTGTGTGTGTGTGTGTGTGTGTGTGTCTGTGTATGTTAAACTTTCAGATTATGGATTTGATTTCTGAACAGTGGAATTTTAGGAAGAAACAAACGTTAG
>CAJHNH020005516.1:0-20502 GCA_905116865.2 Candidula unifasciata
CTTGGGTTCAAAAATATTTTTCGTCCTCCCTCTACTTTTAAACAGATGGAGTAAAACTTTTTTCTATTGGGTTGTGGTCTATTAGATGTTTGTCGACCCTGTTCTAGCCATTATCATTATTATCATCATTACGTTTCTTCTTCGCCTCCACCTCATGTTCTTCATCTTACACCGCCTAATGTCATTCTGTTCTTCGTCCCCCACCAACTCCCTCTTTTTCTAATTTCCTATTCATTTTCTTATCATTATTTTCTTCTTTTTTTCTTCTCCCTCCCCCAACTCCTAATTTCTTCCTATCTGCTGTATACTTGTCTTCTGTTCTTGCTTGTTCTTCAAAAAATTGACTAGTCCAATTCTGTCTCTCTACCCTCATGACTTCCTTCCTTCCTAATCATTTTTTCAGCTGTCTTACTCTCATTATCCTATCTCTACTTTCTCTATGTCTTGCTTGCTCTTTCCATAATCTGCTTCCGTTTTCTGTAACTTCCTCCTATTCCTTGACTTTCAATTCCTTACTCTCTCTCGCTTCCTCTACTTCTTCTTAATACGTCCTTCTTCCTTCTTTCCTCTTTCTTCCTTCCTTCTCTTCCTGATACTCCTTTCCTGTCACCTTCCTTCGATCTTCTTTCCCTACCCTTCTGCCTCTACCTATCCTACTCCTTCTCTGTCTCTCCTTCCCACTTATCTCCTATCCCCTTCCTTTCTTCTTCTTCTCGTCGTCGTTATATTTCGTCTTCATTCCTTCTCTTGATCTTCTTCATCTTCGTCTTCGTCTTCTTCGTCTTGGTCTTCTTCGTCTTCATCTTCGTCTTCTTCATCTCCTTCGACTTGTTCGTCTTCGTCTTCTTCGTCTTCTTCATCTTCTTCGTTTTCGTCTTTATGATCGTCTTCTTCATCGTCTGCATCTTCTTCTTCTTCGTCTTCTTCATCTTCATCTTCTTTGTCTTCGTCATCTTTGTCTTCTTCATCTTCTTTGTCTTATTCGTCTTCGTCTTCTTCATCTTTGTCTTCTTCATCTTAGTCTTCTTCTTCTTCGTCTTCGTCTTCTTCGTCTTCGTCTTCTTCGCCCTTGTCTTCTTAGTCTACGTCTTCTTCGTCTTCGTCTTCTTCATCTTTGTCTTCTTCATCTTAGTCTTCTTCTTCTTCGTCTTCGTCTTCTTCGTCTTCGTCTTCTTCTGCTTCGTTCTTCTTTCTCTTCGTCTTCTTTTTCGTCTTCTTCTTCGTCTTCGTCTTCTTCTTCGTCTTCGTCTTCTTCGTCTTCGTCTTCTTCGCCCTTGTCTTCTTTGTCTTCGTCTTCTTCGTCTTCGTCTTCTTCGTCTTCGTCTTCTTCGTCTTCGTCTTCTTCGTCTTCGTCTTCTTCGCCTTTGTCTTCTTAGTCTTCGTCTTCTTCATCTTTATCTTTTTCGTCTTTGTCTTTTTTGTCTTCATCTTCTTTATCTTCGTCTTCTTTGTCTTCGTCTTCCTCTTCTTCCTCTTTTTCTTCTTCTGCTGCTGCTGCTTCTTCTTTTTCTTCATAAATACTTATATTATTATTATTTTGCCTTGTCAGTGGTAGAGGAAGATGATATTATTCAATATTCGTATTTGACACCCCACCGTCGTTACGGAGTTCGTACATTGAGTTTAGAAGCTTATTGTCAGTTCTAAACTGGAAGACTAATCACATGAAAAAATCCCGTGCGCAATCGAAATAAGTCTCTAGTACTGCCAAGCCAACACAGACCGAGTCACTGTCACTACTGTCTGTCTTACCATTTTTTTTCGGAAAGGGGAGGGGGGGGGGGGGGGGGGGTGCAGTTATGAGGCTGAGGATTTGCCTAGTGCAAGCTATACCAAACTCAGAGGTGCTGGTACTTACCACAAAATTTCAACAAAGGTGCTGGTGTTCGTCACAAAGTGTCTATAACAATTGCGATGGGAAAAAAAATATAACGTCCAGAAAAAAAAATCGTTACTCATGTTCCAATACCGTTGCTGGTATTCAAATATCATTACTGATGCTCAGATACCGTTACTGATATTCAAATACCGTTACTGGTGATCAAAAATCGTTACTGATGTTCAGATATCGTTACCTTTGTTCAGATACCGTTACTGATGTTCCAATACCGTTACTGGTATTCAGATATCGTTACTGATGTTCCAATACCGTTACTGGTATTCAAATATCGTTACTGGTGTTCCAATACCGTTACTGATGTTCCAGTACCGTTACTGATATTCAAATATCGTTACTGATGTTCAAATACCATTACTGATGTTTTAATACCGTTACTGGCATTCAAATATCGTTACTGTTGTTCAGATACCATTACTGATGTTTAAATATCGTTTCTGATGTTCAAATAGCGTTTCTGATGTTCAAATATCCTTACTGATGTTCAAATACCGTTACTGACTTTCAAATATCGTTACTGGTGTTCAAATACCGTTACTTATGTTCAAATACCGTCACTGATGTTCAGATGCCGTTACTAATGTTCAAATACCGTTACTGATGTTCAGATATCGTTACTGATTTTTAAATATCGTTACTGATGTTCCAATACCGTTACTGATGTTCAGATACCGTCACTGGTGTTCCAATACCGTTACTGATGTTCAAATACCGTTACTGATGTTACAATACTGTTACTGATGTTTCAGTACCGTTACTGATGTTCAAATATCGTTACTGATGTTGAAATACCGTTACTGATGTTCAACTCCTGTGTGATTCCAGTGCTAACTTAGGGATGCGAGAGTTGAAAAGCAAAGGTAGCTCTAGTTCAGCGGTTCTTAACCTGCCGGTGGCGACCCTTTTTTTTTAACGGTCCAACGACGCTTTCACGGGGGTCACCTAATACTATCGAGAAGCACTTATTTATTAAAGTTATGAAGGAAAACAATTGCCTGGGGTCGCTACGACATGAGGGAACTGTATTGAAGGGTCGCGGCATTAGGAAGGTTTAGAGTCAGTGCTCTAGATAAAACAACAACAAAAAAAAGACACATGTAAGAATAGAGGTCTTAAACAAATACTGAATCTCCACTGTACAGAATTCAGATCCAATGCACAAATAGGACAAGAGACCAGGCAAGACAATGCATTCAAATTTATAAGAAAGCGCCGCTGGAACTACACATCGGCCATGCTTCCCCCATCAAGTTCTCATAAGAACATCGGAAGGGAAAGGAAAACGGGGAAAACCAAGAAAGACCCTGCGTTGAACCATCATCAGGGAAGGCTCAACCGTGGGCCTAATGAACATTCAAGATCTAAATCAGGTGGCAACGAACCGCTAGACATGGAGAGTTATGACCTCTGCCCTATGCGCCGCCCTAGGCTCAAGAGGAAAGACTGACTAAATACCTAACTAACTAACTAACTAACTAACTAACTAACTAACTAACTAACTAACTAACTAACTAACTAACTAACTAACTAACTAACTAACTAACTAACTAACTAACTAACTAACTAACTAACTAACTACTTAACTAAACTAACTAACTAACTAACTAGGTAACTAACTACTTAACTAACTAATAACTTAACTTACTAACTAAACTAAACTAAACTAAACTAACTGACTAAACTGAATTGAACTGAACTGAACTCAACTCAACTCAACTCACCTGAACTGAACTGAACTGAACTCCACTGCACTACACTACACTACACTAAACTACACCCCACTACACTCCACTCCACTCCACTACACTACACTACACTACACTACTTCCGGTCAAAATGGACGTTAGGCAGCGGCACTGTTCGAAACAGAAGCAAATTTTTTGCTTCTGCCGGACGGTGGCCGATGCATTTTTTTTCCATTTGTAGACTGGATATAGTTTCGTCGCCCAGCTTCTGAGTTGAATGCATGGCGTGACCCTGTGAGCTGCGGATTGCATTTGGAATGTTTTTTCGACTGTGACTAACGTGTTGGTGTGAATTGTAGATTTCAGAAAATGGCGCGATGACTGTCGTGCAGTGTTGTGGTGCCCGTATGTGATTAAAATTGATCGCGTGGGCAACTGCTAAACTGTTGGCGACTTCTGCTACCATCAATGATGAACTGCAATTCTAATACTGTGATAAACATTCTGTGTGTTTTTTCGTTGGCACAGGAGCGGAGCAAAGATGGGGTGACCCGTTTGCTATGAAGCTGAAACTAAGATTACCAGACTACCAGACACTACACTACACTAAACCACACTACACTACACCCCAATACACTACGCTACACTCCACAACACTACACTCCACTCCACTACACTCCACTACACACCACTACACTACACTCCACTACACTCCATTCCACTACACTACACTGCACCGCCCTGCAATACACTACACTACACTACACTGCACTGCACTGCACTGCACTCCACTACACTCCACTCCACTCCACTACACTACACTACACTACACCGCTACACTGCACTACACTACACTGCACTACACTACACTGCACTACACTACACTGCACTACACTGCACTGCACTGCACTCCACTCCACTCCACTGCACTACACTGCACTGCACCCAACTCAACTCCACTACACTACACTGCACTGCACTGCACTGCACTACACTGCACTGCACTCCAGTCCACTCCCCTACACTACACTTCACTACACTGCACTACACTCCCCTCCACTCCACTCCACTCCACTACACTCCACTACACTTCACTACCACTACACTACACTACACTACACTGACACTACACTACACTGCACTACACTAAACTACACTACACTACACTACACTACACTGCACTACACTACACTACACTGCACTACACTGCACTGCACTGCACTGCACTACACTGCACTACACTACACTGCACTACACTACACTACACTACACTGCACTACACTGTACTACACTGCACTGCACTACACTGCACTACACTGCACTGCACTGCACATTACTGCACTGCACTGCACTGCACTACACTGACTGCACTGCACTACACTGCACTGCAGTGCACTGCAGTGCACTCCACTCCACTCCACTTCACTACACTCCCCTCCACTACGCTACACCCCACTTCACTTCACTACACTACACCCCACTTCACTTCACTACACTACACCCCACTTCACTTCACTACACTACACCCCACTTCACTACACTACACTACACCCCACTTCACTTCACTACACTACACTGCACTACACTACACTACACTACACTAAAACTAAACTACACAACACTACACTACACTAAAACTAACAACACTACACTACACTAAAACTAAACTACACTAAAACTAAACTACACTAACTGCGCCCTGTTGCGTACCGCCAGGAATTTAAAAAAAAAAAACTGATAAATGTGACTAGTCGACACTCGATGTATGATGTGGTCAACATCACGCCTTTACTTCCCATGACATTACCTGATATTCATTTAAGGCTGCGTCGACATTGGCGCAAAGGTCAGGTTTTTTTTAAGTTTCAATTCAGATCAGTTAACCTCCGCGGCGACCCTTGACCTTCCAACTGGCAGACGAACGTCTGGCCACTTCGCTACGGCGACTCGCAAACCAAAACCATGCCAAACGAAATATTAAATTACCCCTTATGCAATCCAATTAAGTCCAAACCTTTCTTTGGCCCAACATCACGACCCACTAAATTCTCAACCCCGCTAAGCGAAACCTGTTACATAATAACTCCAGTAATCAATAATTGAATCAGGCGTCTGGAGTCTTGGTGGCCAAATTTGTCAAGAAAACTTCGCCAGTTAATTGAACAAATGGCGGGTAATATTCAATTGTACATTTCTTACAGAAAAGTAACTGTTCAGAGGGGAAAATTAAAATTTTGAAAATGTATCAAGTAACTAAATAAATTATCTTCTTCTTCTCCTTCTTCTTCTTCTTTCTTTCTTTCTTTCTTTCTTTCTTTCTTTCTTTCTTTCTTTCTTTCTTTCTTTCTTTCTTTCTTTCTTTCTTTCTTTCTTTCTTTCTTTCTTTCTTTCTTTCTTTCTTTCTTTCTTTTTTTTTCTTTCTTTCTTTCTTTCTTTCTTTTTCTTTCTTTTCTTTCTTTTTCTTTCTTTTCTTTTCTTTCTTCTTTCTTTCTTTCTTTCTTTCTTTCTTTCTTTCTTTCTTTCTTTCTTTTCTTTCTCTTTCTTTCTTTCTTTCTTTCTTTCTTTCTTTCTTTCTTTCTTTCTTTCTTTCTTTCTTTCTTTCTCTCTTCTTCTCTTCTTTCTTTTTTCTTCTTCTTCTTCTTCTTCTTTTTCTTCTTCTTCTTTTCTTCTCTTCTTCTTTCTTTCTTTCTTTCTTTCTTCTTCTTCTTCTCTTCTTCTTCATCTTCTTCTTCTTCTTTCTTCTTCTTCTTCTTCTTCTTCTTCTTCTTCTTCTTCTTCTTCTTCTTTTCTTCTTCTTCTTCTTCTTCTTCTTCTTCTTCTTCTTCTTCTTCTTTTCTCCTTCTTCTTCTTTCTTTCTTTTCTTCTTCTTCTTCTTCTTCTTCTTCTTCTTCTTCTTCTTTCTTCTTCTTCTTTCTTCTATGTTCTTCTTCTTTCTTCTATCTTCTTCTATGTTCTTCTTCTTTCTTCTATCTTCTTCTTCTTCTTCTTCTTCTTTCTTTCTTCTTCGTTTTCGTTCGCTTCTCTATACTTCTTCTTTATCTTCAATTTCCTTTTCTTCTTTCTTCTATCTTCTTCTTTCACTCAGCGAACTATAAAGTTTGACTTGCACCTATGTTTCTCTTGACCACAAGTTTTGCCTTGATATGTTGTATTTGGGACAGTCTTGGAGGACATGATCTGTTGTCTCAGGTGCCAATCCACATGACTGATTCAAAGATTTTACATTGTGTGTACATGTGGCTGCGAATAAATAAATGATTCAATATTGTCTTACTTTCCCTTGTATGGGACCCCTTGGGGGAGTGGTGGAGAGGGGGGGGGGTAGACCCACTGTCGTAAATTAGGGGAATTTCCTTGAAAGTCGGTGTGCATCTGTCTGAAAGGCAAGGAATCAACAGTTTTGCGTACAAAGATAGATGTGTAAAACGGACGGGCCCCAACACTCTAGACAACAAGACCAAAGTCCAGATGTGGGCGAACACCTTGAACTTTTCCGCTGGAGAGACTACATCTAGCGAACGCTAAGAAGGGTGGCATAAGCTGGGCGCTTGCCGGGTAGTTAGGGTATAATGAGTTAATAAATGGCTAGTACAGAAATCGGCGTCTGTGACTTAGGTGTTGCGAACGAGCTTCGTAATGCCGGGGTACGGGGTTCGATGCAGTCTGCTGACCTTGCTCCTTGCGTTGGTTTCGATAGTGGTATCGAAAAGCCGACAGTCAGAAAGCAGAGGCAAACTGCTGGACGTTAATTTGCCTATAGAAATCCAACAGCCAACAAAAATGCTGGGGCTTGTTTTACAACGTCCTGAAAACTAATTGTAAGTACTGAAATAGCAAAACAGACAGGGTTAAGAATCAATGTCAATAAAACAAAACTGGTGAAGATAAGTCCCAAAAGTGAAAGAGCTAAAGTAATAGATAATTTACGTCTGGAAACGGTAACTGACTTCACTTACCTGGGAAGCAATATCTCCTTAGATGGAAATGTAGTGGTTGAAATCAAGTAGAGAATTGCAAAGGCAAATGCTGCTTACAACAGACAACAGAGTGCCTGGAGATCAAACATCTACAGCACAAAAACTCAACTCCGGATATACAAAACATGCATTAGGACAGTTCCCCTCTATAGGGCAGAAACTTGGAAAACAGACAGAAAGATAGAGAGCTTGTTCAGAGTTTTTGAGGGAAGACCAGAAGATTGTTGGGGTTTACATGGTAAGATACAATCAGCAATTCTAGAATACAACAGATGATAGACTTAGAAGATATAAAATGGGGGGGGGGGGGAGGGGCGGAGCAGGAAATGTAATGGACACCACAAGGACAGCAAGGAAGAGACAGGCCCAAAGGCACTTGGAGGCGAATCTTCGAGGCTGAAATCAAGTCTACGCGAAGGACAAAACTGAAGCTAGAGAGCATTGCTCAGGATCGAATTGAGTGGCGACACTTTGTCTCTGCCTTATGTGCCTATAGGCGCGATGAGGATTGATTGACTTTACTGAGCCAGTATATGTCATTATAGGACTTTGGAGTCGGAGTTGCATACACTGAGTAACATGGGTACTGACTTCTCCAGCACCATACCCTTCGCCTTGTAATTGGAGGAACCGGTTCATACAAAAAGGTTGCAATCTTTTAGCCATATCCCTGCTTTCAGTATGGATTCCTCCGACAGCATTTATTATCCTATTAAAAAACCCCATATGAATTAATCAAGTAACAGAAAGTGTATTGATCGGCACTTATAGAAAGAAGTAGAAAGATAGAAGAACACACTAGACAAAAGAAAAATCGAAAGCTATAGTTACCGTGCCGGGAATTGAACCTGTCACGTCCAGACGGCGTCTGCGCCTCGCCATGGATACAACTGCACTAAGAAAATGGCCAACTAGGCAGCCCCAACGAAAGGTGTCTTATTGGCCATGTCTATCGTACAGCTTGAAATCCACAACTATGGAATATGGACAGAATTCATTTCAAACCATTGAAATGGCACCATAGGTTACAGAACTTTATATTAACGAAGCATATGTCGAATAACAATCACAGCAACAATTTACGAACACAGTATACCTTAATGTTTTGTCTAAAATACACAAAAATTCAAGAAAGGTATTTGATTGGTAGGTTCCGGTGTTTATACATCAGTAGGTTTCGGTGCCGGTACTGTAAGCGTAAAGCTAAAAGAAAGGCATTTAAAAAGTACTTCGTTCGTTCGTCCATCACAAGTGATGAGGACCACTCTTTTCTTTCATCCGTCATGAAACTGCAGTTGAAAGTTTGTGAGCCTGGAGGTGACTTATAAGTCAAGTACGTGCCCGGAAGAGTCTAGGACAGTGAGGGCAGGGCACAGTGTCTGTAGTCAAAGGGCCTTGTGATGGTTCTTTCTGGTCTGTCTTCGCTGTCCAACTGCCCTTGTTCTCGATGCCTTGCAGATCGTTGCACATTTTCTAGGTTATATGTGCGCCCGTAAAGTCCGGTCTTGTGCTGCTGCCTCCCAAGTGTCAGCGTGTGTACTGAAGGCTTTCACTGATGCCAGAACTATGTATTGCCAGTAAATAAAACCCTGATTCCTACTGCTCCATTCCCTTGCGGCTTGCTCAAAGTCAAGTGATCGGAAATCATTAACAACAAGGACCACATACATCACTAGGAACAAGGATCACATATATCACTAAGAACAAGAACAACATATATCACTTAGAACAAGAACAACATATATCACTAAGAACAGTGATCCCATATATCACTAAGAAAAAGGATCACTTATATCGCTAAGAACATGGATCACATATATCACTAAGAACATGGATCACATATATCACCAAGAACAAGGATCACATATATCACTAAGAACAAGAACAACATATATCACTAAGAACAAGGATCAAATATATCACTAAGAACAAGAACAACATATATCACTAAGAACAAGGATCACATATATCACCTAAAACAAAAACAACATAAATCACTAAGAACAAGGATCACATTTATCACTAAGAACAAGAACAACATATATCACTAAGAACAAGAACAACATTTATCACTAAGAACAAGAACAACATATATCACTAAGAACAAGAATAACATATATCACTAAGAACAAGAACAACATATATCACTAAGAACAATGAGCCCATATATCACTAAGAAAAAGGATCACTTATATCACTAATAACAAGAAAAACATATATCACTAAGAACAATGATCCTATATATCACTACGAAAAAGGATCACTTTTATCACTAAGAACAAGAACAACATATATCACTAAGAACAAGGATCACATATATCACCAAGAACAAGGATCATATATATATAACTAAGAACAAGGATTACATATATCACTAAGAACAAGAACAACATATATCACTTAGATTAAGGATCACATATATCACTAAGAACAAGGATAATATATATCACTAAGAACAAGGATCCCATATATCACTAATAACAAGAACAACATATATCACAAAGAGCAAGGATCACATATATCAATAAGAAAAAGGATCACATATATCTCTAAGAACAAATATCACATATATCACTAAGAACAAGGATCCCATATATCACTAATAACAAGAACAACATATATCACTAAGCACAAGGATCATATAAATCACTAAGAACAAGGATCCCATATATCACTAAGAACAAGAACAACATATATCACAAAGAGCAAGGATCACATATATCAATAAGAACAAGGATCACATATATCACTAAGAACAAGAGCAACATTTATCACTAAGAACAAGAACAACATGTATCACAAAGAACAAGAACAACATTTATCACTAAGAACAAGAACAACATTTATCACTAAAAACAAGAACAACATATATCACTAAGAACAAAAATCGCATACATCACTAAGAAAAAGAACTACTTATATCCCTAAGGACAACGATCACACATATCACTAAGAACAACATACATCACAAAGAACAAAAATATATCTTTAAGAAAAAGGACCACATGTATCACAAAGAACAAGAACCACTTATAGCACTATAAACCAGAACCATATATATTCACCATATCCACACGCGGTATCTTGAAGAGAAAGAACCTAACAGAAATGTTTTCCCACTCGAACTAGATCAGAATTTACCTGCCGGGGAAAACAGCTTTCGGGAAAAAATAATCTGATTTCCGGGGAAGGGAATTCCTGCTAGATTCCCCGGGACACAATGTTGCCAGGGTGTCAAGTTATTGAAGCCAAATTCTCGGTGTTGGCAAAAACACTCCTGCGGCTGTCGTAGATTATATTGGCCGACAAATTATTTTTTTTTTTCTTCTTCACAAGTTTAGCCAGAAATACTTCTTCTGCTGTTTGTGTTTTTGTTGAAACATTTATTAGAAGGAACAAATTCGCGGAAAGTGATTGCCGGCACGTGGGAGGCGAGGAAAGGGAGGATAGGATAAACAATCTAGATAGCCATGAAGTTGTGACTTATTCTGGCTGCTGCGTGGCCTATGACACGGCTTTCACATCGACCCAGGTGTAAATGAGTCCTGGGAAATAAAAGCGGTCGGCAAGGATGTTGACCACATCACCCACTGAGTGCTGATTGCTTTATAAATGTTATGTCTAGCATTTTGTGTGCCCGATATGCGTAAACCCGTGGAAAAAAAGTCCTTTACTGTACTTGTTATTATATCCGTTTGTATGTGTGATGAGAAATGAATCACCATGGCGTTGGCGGTTAGACACCCGCCTGCGGATCGTAGGTTCGGATCCTGACGGTGGTTGGACTTCCCTTTTTTCTTTTCTTCAAAAGTGACCTTCTCCCAGGTCGACCCAGCCTTGAGTGGATACCAGATACAGTCCTGGGAAGTGAAGGCAGCCGGCGTGATGCTTACCATATCACCCACCAAGCTCCGAATAGTCTATAGAAATACAGGTCTAGCCCTATAGCATTGAAGGCGTGCACAAGATACCTCCCCCCCCCCCCCCATACCGCGACCCTTTAATACAGTTCCTCATGTTTTGGCGACCCTACAATACAGTTTCCTCATGTTGTGGCGACTCTTTAATACAGTTCTTTATGTTGTGGCGACTCTTTAATACAGTTCTTTATGTTGTGGCGACCCTACAATACAGTTTCCTCATGTTGTGGCGACCCTTGAATACAGTTCCTCATGTTTGGCGACCCTACAATACAGTTTCCTCATGTTGTGGTGACTCTTTAATACAGTTCCTAATGTTGTGGCGACCCTACAATACAGTTTCCTCATGTTGTGGTGACTCTTTAATACAGTTCTTTATGTTGTGGTGACTCTTTAATACAGTTATTTACGTTGTGGCGACTCTTTAATACAGTTCTTTATGTTGTGGCGACTCTTTAATACAGTTCTTTTAGATGTGGCGACTCTTTAATACAGTTCTTTATGTTGCGGCGACTCTTTAATGCAGTTCTTTATGTTGTGGCGACTCTTTAATACAGCTCTTTATGTTGTGGCGACTCTTTAATACAGTTCTTTTAGATGTGGTGACTCTTTAATACAGTTCTTTATGTTGTGGCGACCCTACAATACAGTTCCTCATGTTGTGGCGACCCTACAATACAGTTTCCTCATGTTGTGGCGACCCTTTAATACAGTTCCTCGTGTTTTGGCGACCCTTTAATACAGTTTCCTCATGTTGTGGCGACCCTTTAATACAGTTTCATCATGTTGTGGCGACCCTTTAATACAGTTCTTCATGTTGTGGCGACCCTTTAATAAGGCTCATGTTGTGGCGACCCTTTAATACAGTTCTTCATGTTGTGGCGACCCTTTATTACGGCTTATGTTGTGGCGACCCTTTAATACAGTTTCCTCATGTTGTGGCGACCCTTTAATACAGTTCCTCGTGTTTTGGCGACCCTTTAATACAGTTTCCTCATGTTGTGGCGACCCTTTAATACAGTTTCCTCATGTTGTGGCGACCCTTTAATACAGTTCCTCATTTGTGGTCACCCTTTAATACAGTTTTCGCTCATGTTTTGGCCATTTAACTCTTTGAGTCCTAAGTTCGCATCATGCTTCATAGGTTCCTACATAGAAGCAACAATTAATGATGCGCCATTTTATTACTTTCTTTATGTTGTGGCTACCCTTGGGACTCACAGAGTTAATCATTCCTCATGTGTGGCAACCCTTTAATAATTCCTACAGTTCCTTTAATACAGTTCCTAATGTTGTGGCAACCCTTTACTACAGTTCCTTATTTTTTGACAACCCTTTACTACAGTTCCTCGTGTTGTGGCAACCCTTCACTACAGTTCCTCATGTTTTGGCAACACTTTACTAAAGTTCCTCGTGTTGTGGCAACCCTTCACTACAGTTCCTCATGTTGTGGCAACCCTTTACTAAAGTTATTCATGTTGTGGCAACCCTTCAGTACAGTTCCCCATGTTGTGGCAACCCTTTACTACAGTTCCTCATGTTGTGTCGACCACTAACCATACAGTTATTTTTGTTACTGCTTCATTACTTCAGTGGATATATGCTTTCCTATGTATGCTGACAAGGACTTTTTAACTGCAACGTTGGTTTCGTCACACTTGATTATGTTTTATCTAGTAGCTTCTACTTTCGGAATATTTCCCTGTCCTCACTCATGTTGACGAGTTATTTTCACAGCCTGGCCCTGGTTCTTGGTCTACCTCCCTGCCATCTTTCACCATTATCTATGTTGTTTCATTGTGCTCAGACGGGGCACTGTCTCCTTTCTAGGGCCATTTGTAGTTTCTGGCGACCGCAAGCCGGAAATAGAGTGCCCTAACCCCGACAAGAAACCAGCGTTGAAAACAAATTTGCAAGAGTCGGTCGGAGGGAAGAGTGACCCGTGTTGACGCCACCTTGTGCTGACCATCACTGGTGTATTAAATCTTCCTTGATTAAAAGTGAATAGTCGACGGTTTTCAAGTTTGTGTTGTTGGTCCCCTAGGGATTGGTAGATACATTCACCACGTGTGGTCAAGTGTCGGTGACAGTAGCTGCCTGTTGTAACAATAGAGGATGTGAAGAAAAAAAAATCAGATTTAAAAAACAAAAAAGGAAAAGAATGAGAATTGAAAAAGAAAAACAAGTAGTAGTTGTAGAACAAAAAGACGAAGAAGAAGAAGTAGAATAAGTAAAACAAAAAGACAAAGAAGAAGAAGAAGAAGAAGAAGAAGAAGAAGAAGAAGAAGAAGAAGAAGAAGAAGAAGAAGAAGAAGAAGAAGAAGAAGAAGAAGAAGAAGAAGAAGAAGAAGAAGAAGAAGAAGAAGGAATAGAAATAGTAATAGAAGTAGTAGTAGTAGTAGAAGTAGTAGTAGTAGTAGTAGTAGTAGTAGTAGTAGTAGTAGTAGTAGTAGTAGTAGTAGTAGTAGTAGTAGTAGTAGTAGTAGTAGTAGACTAGTAGTAGTAGTAGTAGTAGTAGTAGTAGTAGACTAGTAGTAGTAGTAGTAGTAGTAGACTAGTAGTAGTAGTAGACTAGTAGTAGTAGTAGTTAGTAGTGGTAGTAGTAGTAGTAGTAGTTGTAGTAGTAGTAGTAGTTGTAGTAGTAGTAGTAGTAGTAGTAGTAGTAGTAGTAGTAGTAGTAGTAGTAGTAGTAGTAGTAGTAGTAGTAGTAATAGTAGTAGTAGTAGTAGACTAGTAGTAGTAGAGTAGCAGTGGTAGTAGACTACTAGTAGTAGTAGTAGACTAGTAGTAGTAGTAGTAGTAGACTAGTAGTAGTAGTAGTAGTAATAGACTAGTAGTAGTAGTAGTAGTAGTAGTAGTAGTAGTAGTAGTAGTAGTAAGAGTAGACTAGTAGTAGTAGTAGTAGTAGTAGTAGTAGTAGTAGTAGACTAGTAGTAGTAGTAGTAGTCGTAGTAGTAGACTAGTAGTAGTAGAGTAGCAGTGGTAGTAGACTAGTAGTAGTAGAGTAGCAGTGGTAGTAGACTACTAGTAGTAGTAGTAGTAGACTACTAGTAGTAGTAGTAGTAGTAATAGACTAGTAGTAGTAGTAGTAGTAGTAGTAGTAGTAGTAGTAGTAGTAGTAGTAGTAGTAGTAGTAGTAGTAGACTAGTAGTAGTAGAGTAGCAGTGGTAGTAGACTAGTAGTAGTAGAGTAGTAGTAGTAGTAGACTAGTAGTAGTAGAGTAGCAGTGGTAGTAGACTAGTAGTAGTAGAGTAGCAGTGGTAGTAGACTACTAGTAGTAGTAGTAGTAGACTACTAGTAGTAGTAGTAGTAGTAATAGACTAGTAGTAGTAGTAGTAGTAGTAGTAGTAGTAGTAGTAGTAGTAGACTAGTAGTAGTAGTAGTAGTAGTAGTAGTAGTAGACTAGTAGTAGTAGTAGTAGTAGACTAGTAGTAGTAGACTAGTAGTAGTAGACTAGTAGTAGTAGTAGTAGTAGAAGACTACTAGTGGTAGTAGTAGTAGTAGTAGACTAGTAGTGGTAGTAGTAGTAGTAGTAGTAGTAGACTAGTAGTAGTAGTAGTAGTAGTAGTAGTAGTAGTAGTAGTAGTAGTAGTAGTAGTAAACTAGTAGTAGTAGTAGTAGTAGTAGTAGTAGTAGTAGTAGTAGTAGTAAACTAGTAGTAGTAGTAGTAGTAGTAGTAGTAGTAGTAGTAGTAAACTAGTAGTAGTAGTAGTAGTAGTAGTAGTAGTAGTAGTAGTAGTAGTAGTAGTAGTAGTAGTAGTAGTAGTAATAGTAGTTAGTAGTTAGTAGTTAGTAGTAGTAGTAGTAGTAGTAGTAGTAGTAGTAGTAGTAGTAGTTAGTAGTTAGTAGTAGTAGTTAATAGTAGTAGTTAGTAGTAGTAGTAGTAGTAGTAGTAGTAGTAAACTAGTAGTAGTAGTAGAAGTAAGTAGACTAGTGGTAGTAGTAGTAGTAGTAGTAGTAGTAGTAGTAGTAGTAGTGGTAAAAGACTACCACTAGTAGTAGGAGTAGTAGTAGTAGTAGACTAGTAGTAGTGGTAAAAGACTACCACTAGTAGTAGGAGTAGTAGTAGTAGTAGACTAGTAGTAGTGGTGGTGGTGGTAGTAGTAGTAGTAGTAGTTGTAGTTGTAGTAGTAGTAGTAGTAGTAGTAGTAGTAGTAGTAGTAGTAGTAGTAGTAGTAGTAGTAGTAGTAGTAGTAGTTGTTGTTGTTGTTGTTGTTGTTGTTGTAGAGTAGTAGTAGTAGACTAGGAGTAGTAGTATTGTAGCAGTAGTGGTAGTGGTTCTTCTGCTGTTCTGACAGTTGCAGCAGATGGCTTTGTTCCAGATCGTTACCTTTCATGTATAAAAGTGAAACCAGGCAGACGGAGAGAGAGATGATACCCGATCAGAACAAAAATAAAAGGACATGGCTATGTTCAAACATTCTGGAGAGTGTTTCAGAGACTCCGTGTTTATCCCATGACTGCTCAAAAACGAAAAGAATGGAACAGAAGAGTCTTTGATTTTCTTTGCTACTCCATACTTTCAGTGAATATGTGCTTTCTGATGATCTTTGGCAACGTCTGTGAAAGGGTCGTTCGACCCACACAAGGGTCGCGACTGATAGGTTGAGAACCGCTGTTGTAGAGAGTTCCGTCCCTTGTACTAATTGTGTTGCATGTGTCTTGATGTTTGTCTATGAAGTCGTTCTCCTTACATTTTTTATGAGGTTATTCCCTCGAAGGCAGTGATTCCCAAATTGTGGGCCGCGGTGCCCCGGGGAGACGAGAACTCTTCACAGGGGCGTCGCGAAATATTCGAAGGTACAGGGAGTTATATATATAATATATATATATATATTATATATATATATATATATATAATATATATATATATATATATATATATATATATATATTATTATTATTATCTCTTACATACAAAAAGTCTTACTTTTACTTAGGTTAGGGCGGCGTGGAAAATATTTATTTGAAAAAAAAAAAAAATGCGCCGCGACTAAGAAAAGTTCGGGAAACCCTGCAATAAGTTATTGTGAGTGTGCCCGGCTCTCTAGCGTAATTGGCTAAACCGGATTTCGCGGTGATCGGGTGACGAACTCCTTGTGGTCCGTGTTCACGCCCGAGGGTAGGCAGAAAAGCCACATTTCTCGCAGATTTACGGTATTTATCATGGAATCAAGGCCGAAGGGTTGCAAGCTTAAGGGTTAAATTAACAACTCATGGCTTCTGGATCCTAAAACAAAATAGTGAGTGTCCTTGAAGTACCTGTCCGTCTTTTTCTGATTTCAGAAGCTGTTTTGCGTGCGTTTTATTTCCATCCCGGCATCTACCTATTCCATCTCTTTCTCCAAGGGCATTACCGTCACCTAAACAAGTTAATGAAAGGCCTAAACAAGAGAGATAATCCAATTATATCTGAGAATCCATTAGCACCGAGTAGTCGGCCTTTAATAAAGCAAGTCCTGAGTCGCTGACACATAGAGAACATTTTGCACTGTCCTCAATTTTGCCTTATCGTTTTCATGGCTATATTAAATTACTTCTGGTTCATGCCGTCCTCTGGAGCGTGTCCAAAAGAGCGACAATGGGCTGGGTGACAATAAACTGGAGATAAAAGGAGAGATGGGCATCTTTATGATGTTTTAGAGTAAGGTGATTGGAAAATATTTGGGATGCAGCATTGTGGGGATGGCGTATTGGAATCTCCATGACTTGAATGGCCCAGCTGTTTCATTTATCCTCCTCCTCCTCCTCCTCTTCTTCTTCTTTTTCTTCCATTTTTTTTCTTCTACATTCCTCCTCCTCTTTTTCTTCATCATCATCATCATCATCTTCTTCTCATTCTTCTTCTCCTTCTCCTTCTTTTTCTTCTTCTTCTTCTTCTTCTTCTTCTTCTTCTTCTTCTTCTTCTTCTTCTTCTTCTTCTTCTTCTTCTTCTTCTTCTTCTTCTTTTTTTCTGTTTTTTCTTCTTTTTTTCTGTTTTTTTTTTCTTCTTCTTCTTCTTCTTCTTCTTCTTCTTCTTCTTCTTCTTCTTCTTCTTCTTCTTCTTCTTCTTCTTCTTCTTCTTCTTCTTCTTCTTCTTCTTCTTCTTCTTCTTCTTCTTCTTCTTCTTCTTCTTCTTTTCCTCCTCTTCTTCTTTTTCCCCTTCTTCTTCCTCTTCGTCTTCTTCCTCTTCTTCTTCTTCTTCTTCTTCTTCTTCTTCTTCTTCTTCTTCTTCTTCTTCTTCTTCTTCTTCTTCTTCTTCTTCTTCTTCTTTTCCTCCTTTTCTTCTCCCCCCCCCCCCTCTTCTTCTTCCTCTTCTACTTTTTTCTTCCTTTTCGCCTTCTCCTCCTCGATTCACTAGCCACCGAATGCCACATGGTCCCCTTTCTTACATTCTGTCCACCCTCGTATGCCTTTTCGTTCAGCAGCGACATCTTCCAGCAAGCTTACCTTCCAACAACCATAACTTTATTTCTGTTCTCCCTAAATCATGATAAGCAACTTCCTATGTCTCAAATGTAAGTGATATTGTAGAATTGCAGCCCTTCCAAGACGAATTACGGCCATGGACGAATTTCCCCCTTTTCATAGCGCAAAGCCTGGACAGTATTGCAGAGACTGAGTGGTTATGTCATGCATCACGATCCCTGATTCGGCCTGCCTTGTTTCACTACACAGGAAAGGTAACAATTTGAAGCAAAGCAATCTGCAGAAACTGCCAGATCGAAAGACAATATAATGTACCGTCTCCACAAGGAAGGTTGGCTACAGTCTAACACCGTTCCGCGACATGATTCTCGTACCATATCCGATATCGTGAGAATGATTACCACTCCCGGTAATAAACCCTAGTATTTGATGAACATAAAATTGTTAACCACAATCTCTAACCTCTAGGCCACGAATCCAATCAAGAGAGCCAATGCTGCCAATTAAGGCTGATGGCCTGGTCTGCCTGGCCGCCCCTCCTTGTCCTAGGATAAAGCTAGTATCCTTCCCAGCAGTGTTGCCACTTTTCTTTGATAAAAAACATCCAAAAAGGAGTCAAAAAATATCTATTAAAGGATCGCCACAGCTCGAGAAACTGTATTAAAGGATCGCAACAGCACGATGAGCTGTATTAAAGGATCGCCACAGCTCGAGGAACTGTATTAAAGGATCGCCAAAGCTCGAGAAACTGTATTAAAGGATCGCTACAACACGATGAGCTGTATTGAAGGATCGCCACAGCTCGAGAAACTGTATTAAAGGATCGCCACAGCACGAGGAACTGTATTAAAGGATCGCCACAGCTCGAGAAACTGTATTAAAGGATCGCAACAGCACGATGAGCTGTATTAAAGGATCGCCACAGCTCGAGGAACTGTATTAAAGGATCGCCAAAGCTCGAGAAACTGTATTAAAGGATCGCTACAACACGATGAGCTGTATTAAAGGATCGCTACAGCTCGAGAAACTGTATTAAAGGATCACCACAGCACGATGAACTGTATTAAAGGATCGCAACAGCACGAGAAACTGTATTAAAGGATCGCCACAGCACGATGAGCTGTATTTAAGGATCGCCACAGCTCGAGAAACTGTATTAAAGGATCGCCACAGCACGATGAACTGTATTAAAGGATCGCCACAGCTCGAGAAACTGTATTAAAGGATCGCCACAGCACGATGAGCTGTATTAAAGGATCGCCACAACACGATGAGCTGTATTAAAGGATCGCTACAACACGATGAGCTGTATTAAAGGATCGCCACAGCTCGAGAAACTGTATTAAAGGATCGCCACAGCACGATGAGCTGTATTAAAGGATCGCCACAGCACGATGAGCTGTATTAAAGGATCGCCACAGCTCGAGAAACTGTATTAAAGGATCGCTACAACACGATGAGCTGTATTAAAGGATCGCCACAGCTCGAGAAACTGTATTAAAGGATCGCCACAGCACGATGAGCTGTATTAAAGGATCGCCACAGCACGATGAGCTGTATTAAAGGATCGCCACAGCACGATGAGCTGTATTAAAGGATCGCCACAGCACGATGAACTGTATTAAAGGATCGCCACAGCACGATGAACTGTATTAATGGATCGCAACAGCACGATGACCTGTATTAAAGGATCGCAACAGCACGATGAACTGTATTAAAGGATCGCAACAGCACGATGAACTGTATTAAAGGATCGCCACAGCACGATGAACTGTATTAAAGGATCGCCACAGCACGATGAACTGTATTAAAGGATCGCTACAACACGATGAACTGTATTAAAGGATCGCCACAGCTCGAGAAACTGTATTCAAGGATCGCCACAGCACGATGAGCTGTATTAAAGGATCGCCACAGCACGATGAGCTGTATTAAAGGATCGCCACAGCTCCAGGAACTGTATTGAAGGATCGCAACAGCACGATGAGCTGTATTAAAGGATCGCCACAGCACGATGAACTGTATTAAAGGATCGCAACAGCACGATGAACTGTATTAAAGGATCGCCACAGCACGAGGAACTGTATTAAAGGATCGTCACAACTCGAGGAACTGTATTAAAGGATCGTCACAACACGAGGAACTGTATTAAAGGATCGTCACAACTCGAGGAACTGTATTAAAGGATCCCTACAACACAAGGAACTGTATTAAAGGATCGCTACAACACAAGGAACTGTATTAAATGATCGTGGCATATAAAAGGTAAGAACCACTAGTCTATAATGTAAATGCCTTGTCATTCTCGGTTGTAACGTTTTTATTGTGTCAGTACAGCGTCTCAGTGTCAGACGCAATTTAGTTGTTTTTAAAGCCCCACCCTGGCTGTTGCCGGGGGCCCTAATATAACCCAACCTACGGGTTGAACGGGGTTTCTGGGAGCTAACCCCGCGTGAAACAGTGTGTTTATGGCTCCCCGTGATGTTATGGCAGGGTTGAACTTCAGTCTGTCAGTCGGTAGTTACATTGTTTTGCAGCTCCGTTTAAAATCAAGTCACGTAACTACACTGTTTGATAACTGTATATTTAGTCGTAGTTGTATCCCTTTGTATAGG
>CAJHNH020005517.1:0-20485 GCA_905116865.2 Candidula unifasciata
GTGTGTGTGGTGTGTGTGGGGTGTGTGTGTGTGTGTGGTGTGTGTGTGTTGTAATGTAAAGTATAAACAATAATCACATAGAATAAAACTGTTTTTTTTTTTAATAATTTTGACTTTATTTATTTCTAACAAATTTTCTCCAATTTTTTTTTTTTTTTTAAAAGTTTATAGAAAGAACCTCAAAACAAATTTTGACTACGTATCTGTTCTACACTTTAAAGAGAAGGGCCCCCAAACCTTTTTGTTGCATTTTTGTTAGGGAGCATTTGAATTTCCCAAATCTGAGAAAATAAAAGACAGCTACAAAGCTTTTGAAAATAATTTGTGGTCCCCTCCCCTTTTTGGATGCCAAAGCACGTGGGGGTGGTTTAATTTTTAAACCCCCGCCCTGCAAACGGGTTGGGCATATGAAACTTTTCTTTATTATTGTTCCCACTCGACCCCATTATTTAATTAAAAAAGCTAAGGTGGGCGTGCGACATAAAGGGAAAATTGAGGGGGGGAAGGCAGCCCATTTACAAATGTTATCGGGAGGATCGGGAGGTTCAATGACCTATGTCTGTTTAAGGGATAATTTAATAATGATAATAATGTTCTTAATTGTAAATTAAATATAAAAACTAAATGGAAAATAATATGATTTGTATAAACAAACAGCGTGATACTTCTATAAATTGTTGGCGAGGGGAGGATGGGTTAAACTAACTTACACGCCCCTTCCCCCAGTTGTCCCGACGCCCATGAACTCCGGCATTTATATTGTGGTTGGCTAAACAAAAGTTATCGGTGCATTGCCGCGCATAAACACACATGAGCTTAATATTTCGGGCAGTTTCTGTATGGTGCGTTGTCTAGAATTTCAACGGTTCTCAAAATTGTCCGTAACCTGTATTCATTTACTATAATTCTTTCAAACGGATATACGCTCAGATATGAGTAACAGGACAGTAGTCTCAAGCGGCGTCTTCGTGGGGAGAAACACTTTGTGCTCCAGAGCTCGAGGTGGTTGTATAACGGCTCCTGTGTGTGGATACAATTTATTTTTTGTTTTTTTTTTTACCATATTTGTAACTACAAAACTGTAAGTGGAGTTGGACAAATTGATTTTATTGTTAGTTCTTAAGTCGCGAAGTGAGTGAATTTTATGGCGGTACCCAATAGCGGCATACTTTTTTTAAAGGCAACATTGTTTCAGCGCTTTTACAGTAGACACTTTATGGTGCATACCGGCACCTTTTTTTATAGACACTTTTTAGTTAGTACCGGTAATTTTAATACTAGAAATAAAATAAACGTGTCTGCTGTAGTTACAAACTTGACAGTTCCACCCAGCCTCATTTCTTTGATTTTCAAAGTGTTATTGACGGCTAAGCCCCCTATTTGACATTGTCATCGTGGACCTGAATTGCATTATATATTATGAAATAATCAGAAGTAAAAAAAAAAATTAAAAAAAAATATCTAGTGTATGAAGATAAACGCAACATCTTTACAACCAAATGACATCCCAGGAGAATTAAATAGGAGATTCTTGCTATACTTACTATTGTTTATACTGAACAATGTTTATCCAAATCATGGATACATGACACTTATCACATATAGCAGAAAGTGATATCCATAATTTATTTGCCAAACTTAAAGAAAAGAAAAACTGAAACATGCGACAACTGAAAAGAACTAGAAATAGAAATGGGGAATTATTTTAATATACATATTTTTTGGACTTTTGCCAATGCATTGAAAGCTATCAGCGCCGTGAACCAAGCTGTTGGAGATCGCAAGACACGGAATATATATATATATATATATATATATATATATATATATATATATATATATATAAAACGGTAGCTAAGTAAAACTGGTTGAGAACCGCTAAATTAAATCTGCCGGGTCAGATCTAACAGGCCAAGTTCAAGGTCCCTTGATTCCGGCTCAGCAAATACGAACTGAGTCAGACAACCGTTTTCGAACATTTAGAACACAGTTTTTTGGGTACTAATCTACTTTATCTGAACAACCATGGCTTTCCCAACTAGCCGGCAGAGTCGCTGTTGTTACTGCGTTCCAGTTCTGGTTTAGGAGAGCCCCAGCCATCGCTATTTTTGTTTGTTTCCATCACAAGCCGCGAAAGTGACCCTCTGTGGTCGCAATGAAGACAGGCTGAAGTTGGCGTTGGAGAAGGTTGTGAAGGCCAGCGGTGGACACCAGGACCGGTTTCTTATTGTGCAAGCTGACCTGAATGATAGCAACGCTCGTAAACAGATCATTTCTAAAACTGTGGAGAAGTTTGGTCGTTTAGATATCCTTGTTCCTAATGCCGGTGTTATGCATCAAAACCAGTCTATCACAACAGCCACAGAGGAAGTATATGATGATATCATGAACACTAACCTGAAATCTGTGTTTTTTCTCATTCAAGATGCTATTCCACATTTGGAGAAGACGAAGGGAAGCATAATAAACGTGTCTGCTGCAGTTACGAACGTAGCTGTTCCACCTATCGTCATTTCTTTGATTTCAAAAGTTGCTCTCGACCACCTAACCAAATGTCTGGCTGTAGACCTGGGTCAGAAAGGCATTCGTGTGAATTCAGTCAATCCTGGATATCTTCCAACTCGGATGATGGAGCAGTTTGGCGAAGGGAACAAATCGGCTCCTTCAGGGAGGCTAGGGACTGTCGAAGATGTGGCAAAGGCGGCTCTGTTCTTAGCGTCTGATTCTGCGGGGTTTATCACTGGTGAACTTATCAGGGTAGATGGTGGAGGCAATCTGGCTGGCAAATTTGGGGATTCACTTCTGAAAAATTAAGCTGAATTATGTAATTACTTAGACGTTGTAATCATTAGATTTTTTTTTTTCTAAGTGAAAAATGTATGTGGGACCTGCCTTGTTTTATATAAATTGACAATTGGATGAATCATCAATTATAATTCAAAATACTAATATTTAACAAACAAGCAGATGTGGAGGGAATCTGGCTGGCAAATTTGAGGATTCACTTCTGAAAAATTAAGCTGAAATATATATTTACAAGGCGTTGTAATCATCAGGTTTTTTGGGGTTTTGTTTTGAAAAAAAAAAAAATAATTATTGTGTGACCTACCTTGTTTTATATAAATTTACCATTTAAATGAATCATAAATCACAAATCCAGATATTCATATCTAACTACCAAGTGCATGTGGAGGCAATCTGGCTGGCAAATTTGGGGATTCACTTCTAAAAATTGAACTGAATTATACATTGACTAGGAGTTGACATAATTGTGTTATTTGTGAAGCTTTAGAAAAAAAGCAGTCGTAAACTGTTTTGTTATATTTGTATTTTCCATTGGATGAATAACTATTCTAAATAGTTATATTTAACAAGAAAGGAAATAAATATGATTTATACACCATATATTTTTGATTTCAAGAATTTTTTTTTTTTTTTTGTCTAGAGAAAATGTGCCAGTGGTCACCACAAAGTGTCTAAGAAAGTACTAGTACTCCCCAAATTATGTATTACAGTAGCCCTCAAAACAAAGATGCTTAAACAAATTTCCTGGTAATGTGTTCTAACATGTGCCACCAAAAACAATAAAACGCCTTAAACAGCACATAGGCTTAAAAACTGTTTATCTCAGTTTTCAGTGGCTACATTGTCTGTAAGGTGACCACAGACTTGAATAGCTACATTATGTATCAGATAATCACATTGATGATTGCCTTTTTGTCTGAAGGTAAACATAACTTTTGGTGTCTGCCTTATCTATAACTGTTGTCAGTGGCTGTGTTCTCTATAAGGTAATAAGTGGCCTGGCTTGTCATAAGGTAATCACAGTTTTGATTGACTTTATTGTCTATAAGATAATAAGTAGCTTTATTGTTTATAAGGTAATAAGAATTGTAAGGCGCTTCATTATCATTATCACAGTTTTAATGACTTTATTATCTATACTGTAAACAGTGTTGTGAGTGACTTTATATCTGTGAGGTAATCACAGTTTTTAATGGTTGCATTATGTGTAAGGTAATCAAATTAATCCGGGCCTTTTTTTTTTATAGTTTGGATATGACTGTATTTACAATCTGTAAACATATCCTTAGAAATACTTTTTTTTTTTGTTATTAGAAATAGTCAGTGATGTACATCTCTTTCTGTCGAATTAGATTATTGGCAGTATCAGCTGATAGAAAAACATGTATTAAATTTTTCTGTTGCATCTAAGGTTTAGTGATAGATTGAATAATGACATCACAGCACACTGGTAAATCACATAGATGCTCTGTCCCCTGCAGCTGCTGTTGTAAAGCGTAGATCTGATTTAATCTTTAGCACAGTGGTTATAAACATGACATGTTCTTCCTCGCATACATTTCTCGTTACCAAAACTACTACCCAAAACAAAATAAACTGCTATTGCTGCCTGTGTTAACAATGTTGTAGTATAGGTAGAGGGATCTTTGAGCCTGAGGATTAAGGACCACATTGCTACTGCTGTCACCACAGGCTGTGCAGGATTTAATTGTTGCTCCTAACTGAAAAAATCCCCAACCTGCCAAGGCTTTGAACCCAGCTTTTTTTAAATTAATGCCAACTCTGAATTCTGTATCTCTGAATATGTTGTTTCATTTGACATTGTACCATCAGCTTGTGTTTTTTCACAAATATTTGTTTATGATGTTTACCTGACCCATTATGTGTGTGTTTCCACATCTAGGGGTGATGTATGTAATAACTGTGCAGCTATGAGCTCTATGTGACATTTCCTGGCACAGTAGAATAATGATGTTGATGATGATAATGATGAAATTGATGTCCTTGTTTGCAGGAAGTTAAAATAGAAACTGTGATAAATATAAATAAAGAATGCAAAAAAGTACAGGTGGTGTGTCGAGTGATCATGTCTGGAATAGTGCATAAACATAGACAGTGTGTCGAGTGATCATGTCTGGAATAGTGCATAAACATAGACAGTGTGTTGAGTGATCATGTCTGGAATAGTGCATAAACATAGACAGTGTGTTGAGTGATCATGTCTGGAATAGTGCATAAACATAGACAGTGTGTTGAGTGATCATGTCTGGAATAGTTCATAAACATAGACAGTGTGTCGAGTGATCATGTCTGGAATAGTGCATAAACATAGACAGTGTGTCGAGTGATCATGTCTGGAATAGTGCATAAACATAGACAGTGTGTTTAGTGATCATGTCTGGAATAGTGCATAAACATAGACAGTGTGTCGAGTGATCATGTCTGAAATAGTGCATAAACATAGACAGTGTGTTGAGTGATCATGTCTGGAATATTGCATAAACATAGACAGTGTGTCGAGTGATCATGTCTGGAATAGTGCATAAACATAGACAGTGTGTTTAGTGATCATGTCTGGAATAGTGCATAAACATAGACAGTGTGTTGAGTGATCATGTCTGGAATAGTGCATAAACATAGACAGTGTGTTGAGTGATCATGTCTGGAATAGTGCATAAACATAGACAGTGTGTCGAGTGATCATGTCTGGAATAGTGCATAAACATAGACAGTGTGTTGAGTGATCATGTCTGGAATAGTGCATAAACATAGACAGTGTGTCGAGTGATCATGTCTGGAATAGTGCATAAACATAGACAGTGTGTTGAGTGATTATATGTGGAGTATATTAAGTGAATGCAAAATAATAGACAGCGTGTTAAGTGATTATATGTAGAATAAAATGACTGGATGCAACAACACAATATGTTGAGTGATTGTGTGTAGAATATAATGAATAGATGCAATAACACAGTATGTTGAGTAATTATGTGTAGAATTTAATGAGTCAATGCAAAATAATAGACAGTGCAAAATAATTGACAGTATATAGCGTGATTATGTGTAGAATATAATGACTGGATGTAACAATACAGTATGTTGAGTGATTATGTGTAGAATATAATTACTTGATGCAACAACACAGTATGTTGAGTGATTATGTGTAGAATATAATTACTTGATGCAACAACACAGTATGTTGAGTGATTATGTGTAGAATATAATTACTTGATGCAACAACACAGTATGTTGAGTGATTATGTGTAGAATATAATGATTGGATGCAATAATACAGTATGTTGAGTGATTATGTGTAGAAAATAATTACTGGATGCAATAACACAGTATGTTGAGTGATTATGTGTAGAATATAATGATTGGATGCAACAACACAGTATGTTGAGTGATTATGTGTAGAATATAATGACTAGATGCAACAGCACCTATTGTTGAGTAATTATGTGTAGAATTCAAAATGGAACGAGAGAGACTGTGTGTTGAGTGATTATATGCAGAATAAAATGAGTGAATGCAAAGAATTAGACAGTGTGTTGAGTGATTATATGTCAAATATAATGACTGGAGGCAATACTACAGTATGTTGAGTGATTGTGTGTAGAGTATAATAACTGGATGCACCAACCCAGTATGCTGAGTGAATACAACAGACAGACAGTATGTTGAGTGATTAAGTGTAAAATGTAATGACTTGATGCAGCAGCAGAGTATGTCGAGTAATTATGTGGAGAATGTGATGAATGAGTGTAATGACTCAGACAGTGTGTTGAGTGATTATGTGTAGAATATAATGATTGAATGCAATAACAGAGTATGTTGAGTGATTAAGTGTAGAATATAATGAGTGAATGCAATGACAGAGACAGTGTGTTGAGTAATTATATGTAGAATATAATGACTGGATGCAACAACACAGTATATTGAGTGATTATGTGTAGAATATAATGACTGGATGCAACAACACAGTATGTTGAGTGATTATGTGTAGAATATAATGACTTGATGCAACAACACAGTATGTTAAGTGATTATGGGTAAAATATAACGAGTCAGTGCAAGGACACAGAGTGAGTTGAGTGTTCATTACTAGAATATAATGAGTGAATGCAACAACACAGAAAGTATGTTAGTGATCATGTCTGGATACAATGAGTGAATGCAGCGATACAGAATGTGTTAAGTGGTCATCCCTAGAATATATATAATAAATAAATGCAAGAACACAGACAGTGTATTGAATGATCGTATCTGGAATGTAATGACTGATTCCAAACAACAGACAGTATTTTCACTGAACATCTAAGATGGATATGTGTGAATGCAACAACATAGACAGTATATCTTTATACCCAATACCCACACTG
Organism: Candidula unifasciata; assembly: GCA_905116865.2. Lineage (NCBI taxonomy): Eukaryota > Metazoa > Mollusca > Gastropoda > Stylommatophora > Geomitridae > Candidula > Candidula unifasciata. The sequence continues at coordinate 7,188 of CAJHNH020005517.1, forward strand.
CCAGATTCTCAAGATTGCTTCGCAAGGGCATTTTGCCACAGCCAGCAAGTTAAATGAATATTACATTAGAGCTACATAAGACCAGCCTGATTTACACTGATGAATCTCTGAAGCTACTATGATTGTCTGACATGGGAGTAAAGCTTTGGGAAGTACCTCAATGCCGTCTTTGACGCCAAGACAGGAAACACTTTAACCAGCTTTTCATGTGGACAATCAGTAGAGTATCCTGGGACTGGCTGCTGCATTGGAGGACTGAGCACACATAGTAATGTCCAGTGTACCATAAAGTAGATTGTAATAACAGAACATAACATAAATGAGCAAATATAAAGAACGAAAATGAGAGAACATTGTAAACATGGGTGCTTTATTAATTGCCTACCCCAAACAGGGAAAATCCACAGGTCATGGGACAGTCTAATATTTCAGGGGGTGGTAGACAGGCTGCATGCAGTCGTTGGACCTAGGCTGCATGCAGTCGTGAGTCCTAGGCTGCACTCTCTCGTGGGACATAAGTGAGTTGAGGTTAGGCCCATTTCTAGAAGTTTTGGGGTCGTTAAAAGCATCAGAAAGCCAGGAAACTCAGTCTTAGGACTCTCTAAAATGTTGGACTGTCCTGTGACGTCATCTGGGGGTAGGATATTAATAAAGCACCTAAACATGGTCTCAGACTGCTAAAGAATGTGTCCAGTCGCCTCAAGATATTTTTTTATCTTCTGTAATAGCTTTTGTTCACATTCCATCTTCTGGATTAAAACTAGGAAAAGAACGACGTTTCTCCCACGGAGTGCATCGTTGAACCTCTACGATCGCTAATTCCCAAGGACTAAGGCTTAGACTGATCAAGACCTAGCTTCACCTCATGTAGTCATCTTTGAAATAGGTTCCTTACCATAGGATTGGCCGTCATAGGTAGTTCAAAGTCAGAACACATCTGCTTGAGGGGCAAGGCATCAGTTGTCTGCAGAAGAATAAGCTAGGGATATAAAAACAGATATGCATACACAGCACATGTTTAAAGACGACTTAAGCCCAGACATGGACAAACATCAACGACTCTCCTCCAGAGTTCACAACCGGTGAATGCATAAGCAGAAGATATATATATATATAATTTTGGCCCTTTCTGCACCACTTCATTCTTTGGTTAGACGAGCCTCCTGTCATCATGTTTGGCTAGGTATTGCATGTTACTGTGTTATGGATGGTTACGTTTGTGTGTGTGGCTATTGTGTTTTAGGGATGAGGTAACCATTCCTAAGTCCAAACCTACCTTTAGTCGCTTCTTAGGACATGCTTGGCATGATGTCCATTGTTATAATTATTGTAGTAAAACATGTAATCTTCTTCTTCTTTACGAAAAGTTGTCGTTTACAGTTAGGTTATGATATACTTGTCAGCGTCTGTGGCCTAGGTGTTGCGAACGCGCTTGGGGGTGTAGGGTTCGATCCCAGGTGCAGACGATTTGTCTCGCTTTGGTTTCGACAGTGGTACCGAGAGCTGACCGTCCAGGAAACAATGGCAAACTACTAAAAAAAATTGCCTATAAAAACCACAATAGCCGCACAAAAAAATGCTGGGGTTGGTTCTGCAACGTCATGTAAAGGATAGGCAACTAACTTTTTTTAAAAAACGAAATTCTTACCGTTCAGCCTAACACATTAATTTATTTGTTTTTAAGGGGCTACCCCTTCCCGAATCCTCCATTCTCACAGCTGTGAAAGGGTCGACAAGCACGATGTGTTGTGGTTTACATTTAAGCTACGATATTTGTACCTCTCAGTTCAATACATCTGATCTCTGTTTTCAGCAAGTGGTTAAACAGTCATCTTTTACTTTTTGCTTGTTATGGGACAGTTAGTCAAAGTCCCCCACCCCTTCCCCCTCCCCCCAGCCTCCACTTCTATTGCCCCATAAAGCCCCCGGAACCCGTATATGATGAACATATATAATGAATGCACTCGGCAAAAAACTAAGTATCTATTCACCACCGACCGAGATTCCTGATTTCTTTAATTCCTCATTATCATTGGCCTCAGGAGGGCTAATAAGAGTCCAGTTGTTGGGACATATAGAGAGAAATGTAGACAGCGTAGAGACAAAAACTGCGTACACGAAACAGCTAACTTTGAGTAGACCACGAGACAAACTAATAATACGTCTGAGCATCACCGGCGACTAGGTCGCTCATTGGCTAATCGGTAGACGACTTCGTCGCCGATCAGGACATTATGTTGGGCTGTTCTCCTTTGATCGCATCAACACTTCAGGAGTCTTTTTCGGGGCTTATGGTGGCGTGATAACATCCCCCCCCCCTTGCTGCCTTGCAGGGTGTCTCTTTAGACAAAGGCTATTGGAGTCAAACCATATATACAAACCGGCGGAAGGCAAGGGAAAATCACCGCTGTACTTTCCCAAGAAAATCATGCCTCAAAATAATGCATGGCATGGAGGTGTGTCCGCACACGAACTGATACATGCTGCAGGAGATCGCAGATTATGGAGAGGCATGATCGCCCACGCCAGTCGGCAAGGCACCTGATGATGATGGTGGTGGTGGCGTGCTATGCTAAGCCATTTTATGTTGTGCACATAACCCAGTCATAATTATTTCATGTGCTGATGAAGGCTCCATAGCCGCAACGTTCACGTTTTGTTTGTATTTGTTATATTGTGAAGCTTGTTAATATACTTTTCGTTCGGTTTGATATCTTTTCTTAATTATAAGTAAAACTCTTAGCTCAGAGATGCTTGTTGGTTTAAAGGTGACGACTATTTTTTCAACAAAGCAAGCCAAGCCGAGAAGACGGTTGAAAGATAATATTTTGACATAATGACGTCAACTGGAAATTGAAAGCCAGTCATCGTGTTATCTACAGGGAACAACCCAACGGCTCGGAGTGTTGAAGAAGAAGGAAGAAGGGGTTGGAGGGGGAGGGGGCAGAAGAACATTCGTTAAAGAAGAAAGAAAGGGGTGGAAGAAGAACATTCGTTTTAATACAACGACCACGTATAGAAACACCTGGCCACACGAAGCAGACGACAGGGTTTAATATATATTATGCACACTTATGTTTTTGTAAACTAAGACTGGTTTAACGTGCTGTTTGAAATCAATACATCACTCCACACTATTAAAGTGACCTTTTTATTGTTTATTTTATTGTTTAAAAATTTATTACTCTATCACGTAAAGAACGGCGGCCATAGTTATATTCTAAAATATTCGCAGTCAATCAGCGGTTGAGCAAGCTGCCTAACTGAACTACAGTTATTTACTGTGTTTGCACTTCCTTGCCAGAAGCTAAGTTTTAATTCAGTAGCTACAGTTTTGTGAAACTAGAGACTAAATATCGTTGCCTACATCTGCAAGTTTGGCATACAATTCTTATATAATGGCATCAAATTTCACAGACAAAGTGGCCATTGTAACGGGGTCCAGTTCAGGAATCGGCGAAGCTATAGCTTTAGCCTTTGCATCTCGTGGAGCAAAAGTTACCCTGTGTGGTCGCGATTCTCAAAGATTAGACGCAGTGTGTTCTCAAGCTGTAGAAATCAGCGGTGGTCAACGGGACAGATTTCTTACGTTTGAAGGCGATCTAAATGATTCAGGTGTTCGGAGACGTATAATTGAAAAGACAGTTGACAAGTTTGGGCGTTTAGATATTCTCGTCGCCAGTGCTGGGATATCAGATACTCAGATGTCGATACTCAATGCTACAGAAGAAAGTTATGACGCTGTGATGAATACCAATCTGAAATCGATTTTTTTCCTTATTCAGCAAGCGATTCCACATCTGGAGAAGTCCAAAGGAAATATTGTTACTATCTCATCAAACGTATCTTCAATGGTTCTACCTATCACAGCAGTCTATTCCATGTCTAAAGTAGCACTGGATCATCTAACCCGCTGCCTTGCAGTAGAACTGGGACAGAAAGGGATTCGTGTCAATGGAGTGAATCCAGGCTACATTCCTAGCAGAATCATGCGGTGTTTTGGTGAGAAGATCGAATTACTGAAAGAAATGGGGAAATTAGACGCCAACAAGGTGCCTTTGAAAGACAGAGTCCTGACTGCTGAGGATGTAGCGGAAACGGTGGTGTTTCTGAGCTGTGAGACAGCCAAGTTCATCACGGGCGAAACCGTCAAAATCGATGGAGGGAGGAGTTTAACTGGGCCACTTGACATTTCTGATTATGTAGATTTGTTATAACTTCCTCACTTTTCCTTTGATTGTGGAGGATTGTAGTTTTAATTTGTTTAGTGGTAACAATGCACTCACTTGTTAATCTTTTTTATTTAACATTGTTATACTGCTGTATTTATTGTCTACGTCACCATTGTCACCACTACTACAGCCCCTATTACAACTACTACTGCTGCTGCTACAGTTGCTGCCTCTAGAAATATTGTTTCCAAAACAACTACTGCGGCAATTCTTTCTTAACACCACTGCTGCTACCACGATAACACTAATTATATTCTTGTAATGTAATTATTGATACTGGCCACTGCATGCCTCATTTCGGTTGTTACTGACAATATTATATCAATGGCAATTAATTACATACGTCTCCACTCCTTTTTATTCATTAACTCTTCGAGTAGCAGTTTGCGTCTTATAATTGCTAGTCGTTGCATTTTTCTTCATATGTAGACTAAAAGGATGCTGTTCCGACGCCCAGTTGCTCTGAGTGCATGCTGCCGAATTCATTTCGACAGGTTTTCAACTGTTCCAAAAGTGGTGTTGTGAAATGCAGATAAAAAAAAAAAAATCACCTATGACCTGATTCCAAAGACCTGGTGGTTCTTATGTATTTAAATTGCGTGTGCAACTACTGCTCCTTGGTAACTGCCGCTTCCAAAGGCAGTAAACTGCATTACTAGCGATAGACTATTTATGTTGGCAGTTTTTAGGGCTTATATAATGAGTACGTTTACATGCTTTTGACTTTTACCGAGACTGCCGTCTATGACACTTTTTTTTCGCTTTTCACGATAGACAGTGATGGACATATTATATTGGTTTCGTTGGGACAGGAACGGAGCAACTATGAGAGTTTGCTATCGAGTAGGAGCAACGAGTGCCGGTATATCTGTAGAAATTAACTCATTGGGCATTTTCTGTTTACATTAACTCTTCTTAACTCTTTATTTATCACCCCCATCCCCTAACCTCATATTCTGTATATTAGCTCAGCCTATACAAATGGTCACTTTACACACTGTTGTATAATAGCGCAATTTTGTGAACCAACCAAGATTCTTCCTATTCTTATAGTCCACGCCGGGTGGCGTTGGTAGTCATGTCTATCCACTCCCTTTTATGTCGTGTGCCTTCAGTCATTTCTGGCACAGATAATGGTTCAAACTTTGTGGCGTTAATAGTAATGTCTATCCACACTCTTCTGTGTCTTGTACCTTCAATAAATTCTGGCACAGATAATCGTTTATACTTTGTGGCGTTGGTAGTCATGTCTATCCACACCCTTCTGTTTCGTGCACCTTCAATCAGTTCTGGCACAGAGAAAGGTTCAAACTTTGTGGCGTTAGTGGTCATGTCTATACACACCCTTCTGTGTCGTGCACCTTCAACCAATTCTGGCACAGATAAACGTTCAAACTTTGTGGCGTTGGTAGTCATGTCTATCCACACCCTTCTGTTTCGTGCACCTTCAATCAGTTCTGGCACAGAGAAAGGTTCAAACTTTGTGGCGTTGGTGGTCATGTCTATCCACACCCTTCTGTGTCTTGCACCTTCAATAAATTTTGGCACAGATAAACGTTCAAACTTTGTGGCGTTGGTAGTCATGTCTATCCACACCCTTCTGTGTCGTGCACCTTCAATCAGTTCTGGCACAGAGAATGGTTCAAACTTTGTGGCGTTGGTAGTCATGTCTATTCACCACCTTCTGTCGCGTGTTCTTTCACTCTATTCCGAGCAGACAATCCTCTCTACCTAGTGGCAGTCGCAGTCATGTCTATCCACACCTTCAGTCACGTGTACTTTCAGACTTTCAGTCAATTTTGAGCAGATTATCTTCCTTGGTAATCTTAGTTTCAGCTTCATTGAAAACGGGTCACCTTATATATGCTCCGCCCCTGTGCAAAAAAAAAAAAAAAAAAGACTAGAATGTTTATCACAGTCCCTAGTGGAAAGGTTGAGAGACTGCTGTCTTGGCATATGCACTAGCATACACACACATTAAAAGCCAACAGTAGGCCAACACAAACAGTCCGACATTAGAAATACAGTTCATCATCGATGGTCGGAGAAGTCACCAACAGATCAGCAGTTGCACACGCAATCAGTTTTGAGATCGCAATATTGCGACAACAGGCATCGCGCCATTTTCTGAATCTACAATTCACACCACCACGTTGGTCACAGTCGAAAGACATTCCGAATAAAATCCGCAACTCACAGGGTCGCCCACCAGCAAAGACTATGGATCTGGCCCAAGGAAGCCACATCGCAAGAGAAGCTATGGGAGACCGGTGGCGACCTTAAACGCCCCTTCCTATTTGTGACCCAGACGGGACTCAATGTTTAGTATGACTGATGTCCAAGGCAGAAGAAGAAGAAGAAGTGTTCCTCCATTCATTCAACTTAGAAGCTGGGTAACGAAACTATTTCCTTTCAGTCTACAAATGGAGCAAAAATGCAATGACCACCGTCTGGCAGAAAGAAACAAATTTGTTACGACTCAAAACAGTGACTGTGGATAGCGTCCATTTTAACCGGTCCCTACCTAGTGGCGGTCGTAGTCATGTCTAACCATAACATTTTGTATCGTGTACTTCTAATTAGTTCTGGCACAAATGATCTTCCATGATATAATGTTGAACTTGTCCAGCATCTTCTCTCTCGGTCAGTGAGATTCAGATATTTTTCAGATGAGGAAACAGATAGTTGTCAAAATAATTAACGTTTGAAAAAACAAAAACAGTGTATGAATGTATATGAGAACTGTCTACGCGTAAGAGATGCCTATGGGTAGGGACAACCCTGAATGAGGGTGGTTAAATAATATTCAGGCAGATCTTGAAACAATTGGAGTCAGCGACTGGAGAGAAAAGGCCAACCAGAACTGAGGCGGGTGACATTTGCAGCACAGAACCTCACGTGGTCGGAATGCTACAGAAGAAGAAGAAGAAGAAGAAGAAGAAGAAGAAGAAGAAGAAGAAGAAGAAGAAGAAGAAGAAGAAGAAGAAGAAGAAGAAGAAGAAGAAGAAGAAGAAGAAGAACAAGAACAAGAAGAAGAAGAAGAAGAAGAAGAAGAAGAAGAAGAAAAAGAAGAAAAAAAAAAGAAGAAGGGACAAACTTTATTTTCAAAGGGTTACAAATTAGGCATGCAGGCCCGTCTGACATCAGCCCTTCCAAGCACTCATCTTTAAGAGTCATCGTCATCATGTAGCAGGTCCTTTGCCGAACGTCGCTCTCACCACAGTCTGCCTGAAAGAAACTCCGTCTCTCGCCAGCTCTCCCGTCTCATGCACTTTCATACTCAAGGAGTCACTTATATCCTGTGCCCATCTTCGTGTTGGCCGGCCCCTGTCCCTCCTTCCTAGAACCATGCCTTCTGCTATATTTTTTTCATTTTGATATGACCAAATTATTTCAGCTTCCGAGACATGATGCTGTTTATTAGCCAATCTTCCTTGATTTTCAGATCTTTCGAGATGTCAGCATTTCTCCTCTTTTTCGTCCAAGATATTCTGAGAATCTTTCTATAGCATTTCAGCTCAGAAGCCCCTATTTTCTTTCTTAAGGACTGAGAGATAGTCCACGACTCACATTCGTATGTAGCCACAGGGAAGATGCATGCTCTCAAAGTTATAATTGTGATCTCCTTGCTGGTGCTTAACCATAGACTTTTAAGGCTTATTAATCGATGCAATGCTATGGCCATCCTCCTTTTAATTTCTGTTGAACAGTCTCCATTGCTGTTTATTATAGAGCATAGATATTCAAAGTTTGTGACATTTTCAATTTCTTCATTATTTATTGATATTTTTAGGTGACAGCCAGTTTTATCTATGGACATTATTTTCGTTTTATTTAAATTCAAGAACAGATTTTGATCCTCTGTGTGCTTTTGGACAGACAATATCAAATTGTCTATTCCCTTTACGCAGTTCGAAAGGAGGACTGTGTCATTTGCGTAGCGAAGTTCTGGAATAGGGTTGCCACCAATTTTGAACGGATCATAGCTGTCACAAGTCTGGTCATTTTTGACATTTATCTTTTTATTTTCTGTGTTTATATTGAAAAAGTATGGTGAGAGAATGCACCCCTGTCTCACTCCATTTTGCACCTCGAATCAATCCCATGTTTTACCAGCTGCCCTAATGGCTGCTTGTTGTTCATGATAAAGATTTTCAATTAAATGCACTAAATACGATGGAAACACCATACTTCTTATAATAGTCCACATTTTGTGGTTCTTTCAGAGTGCAATGGGGTGATATTTGCAGCACAGAACCTCGCGTGCTCGGAATGCTAAAGAAGAAGAAGAAGATGATGAAGAAGAAGAAAAAGAAGAAGAAGAAGAAGAAAAAGAGGAAGAAGAGAAAAAGAAGAAAAAAAAAGAAGAAGAAGAAGAAGAAGAAGAAGAAGAAGAAGAAGAAGAAGAAGAAGAAGAAGAAGAAGAAGAAGAAGAAGAAGAAGAAGAAGAAGAAGAAGAAGAAGACGAAGAAGAGAAGAAGAAGAAGAAGAAGAAGAAGAAGAAGAAGAAGAAGAAGAAGAAGAAGAAGAAGAAGAAGAAGAAGAAGAAGAAGAAGAAGAAGAAGAAGAAGAAGAAGAAGAAGAAGAAAGAAGAAGAAGAAGAAGAAGAAGAAGAAGAAGAAGAAGAAGAAGAAGAAGAAGAAGAAGAAGAAGAAGAAGAAGAAGAAGAAGAAGAAGAAGAAGAAGAAGAAGAAGAAGAAGAAGAAGAAGAAGAAGAAGAAGAAGAAGAAGAAGAAGAAGAAGAAGAAGAAGAAGAAGAAGAAGAAGAAGAAGAAGAAGAAGAAGAAGAAGAAGAAGAAGAAGAAGAAGAAGAAGTAGAAGAAGAAGAAGAAGAAGAAGAAGAAGAAGAAGAAGAAGAAGAAGAAGAAGAAGAAGAAGAAGAAGAAGAAGAAGAAGAAGAAGAAGAAGAAGAAGAAGAAAAAGAAGAAGAAGAAGAATTTGAAACAGAAGCAGAAGGTCATGATGATGATGATGATGATGACACATTTTTTCATATAGAAACCTGTATGATTCATAAAGTTCCGGGTGCAAATTTAGAGACAACGGAAGCTGATAATAAAACAAACGCATTGTTTCTTAACAAGCAAAATTAGGATTTTGCGAAAATCGGTTGTGTTAACCGAAAGGCGTAGATATCACAGGCTAGCTGTAAACCACAAAACATAATCCTAGCAACAATTCTTAGAAAGATCACAGAAGAACATAATTTGAGTGTTTGAAAGCACAATGTCAGAAGAAGAAAAAAACCGCATGATATATTTTAAGTAGGCTTTGTATTTTTGAGGACATATTGTAACAATTTGAGATCACACACAGAATTTTGGTCATGTATCGAACGTTCTAGAACGTTCAAAGGTTATCAGTCAATATTATATACGCAGGGTAACAGCGCTATAATTTTATATGGTGCGACTGCGCTACAATGTATTGGAGATTGTGTGTCTAATTCAACAGCTCCTTTCCCTGAAGCTTTACAAGTGAACATTGTTGTCTTACAAGCAAGGTTTGTATACATAGCTCGTACACAATGGCATCAAATTTCAACGACAAGGTGGCGATTATGAGTGGGTGCAGTTTTGGGATCGGGGAAGCTATTGCTGTAGCTTTTGCATCTCGTGGAGCAAATGTCACTTTGTGTGGACGCGATGCTTAAAGATTAAAATCGGTGTTTGATAAAGTTGTAGAAATCAGCGGTGGCCACCAGAGTGGATTTCTTACTGTTAAAGGGGATGTAAATGATGCAGCAGTTCGAAAAGAGATCGTTAATAAGACAGTTGAGAAATTCGGACGTTTAGACACCCTTGCCAATGCCAGGACAGTCTGGACTGAAAGGATAAATACGCAATGCAACAGAAGAAAGTTACGACGTTGTGATGAACACCAAAGTGAAATCTGTGTTTTTCCTCTTCGATGTAAGTTGTTGAAATATGGCATAGTTAGTTGCGTATTCTTTACAGGACGTTGCAGAACCAAAACCAGCAAATTTTGCTGTTGTGGTTTTTCTATGCAAATTGTACAACCAGTAGTTTGCCATTGCTTCTGGATGGTCGGCTTCTTGATACCACTGTCGAAACCACCGCAAGGTGCGAGGCCTACAGCTGGGCACGAAGCACCTCGGCATTACGAAGTGCGCTCGCAACGCCTAAGAAACAGACACCGACAAATATAACATACAGCCTTTAATATTCATGTCCTTGTGAAAATTTTGTTTCCTAAAATGTGAACAAACACCTAGTTGTCAAATTCTCTTCTTTTTTTCCGGTTTAGGGAAAAAAAATAGACATAGATTCAATGCAGTCAGCATGCTTACCGAAAAAAAAAATGAGTAATCGGAACTTTTCAAAACGCGTTGCATACTTGTTTCACTCTTATGTGGTCATTTTCACCATTAGCCTCCTATGGTCTCCGGATGTTTCATTGTATACGGGATAGGCTATCAAATAATCATCACGCATCGCTGCACATGAAAACTTTTTTTCCAATCACTCTCCAACATGTTTCAGTTACTGTATGTTATTTTGTTTTAAAGGGACACAAATTATTTGTTGAAGATCAAATAAAATGGCCGCTTAAAGTCAACAACAGCACTTGTGCAACTGTGAATAAAACACACAAAAAATCATAAGGACACGGGGCGTTTAAGGTTAAATGCAAGACTGATGTTAATCCGTGCAGGAGTTTTTGGGTAACGTGTGGAGGGACGACTTTTGGAAGGCTCTATATGTGAAATAATTCTTTTAGTGCAATAGGATTCTAAGTCATTTCAAACATGTTTATTTCTGGGTGGTTCTTGCTGTTTTCTAACACAGATATGTGTTATATTAACCCCGTGCATCTGAATGATTACTTGAGATTTTCCTGTCACATAGTGCGAAAGACAGCATTCGTCAATAAAACTATCGTGTTTATATTGATTCTGTCCATAAGTGTGTCCGTATTTATATGTGTGTCAGTGTAAGTGCGCGTTAGCTATAATGCTACAGGATAGGTCAAAACACAAATGAGTCATCCCTCAACTATCGGTTTTGCCTAACAGTTGCAAAAAATATGCCATTCAGGTTCGTAATGTCTTCTTCTTCTTCCTTCTTCTTCTTCTTCTTCTTCTTCTTCTTCTTCTTCTTCTTCTTCTTCTTCTTCTTCTTCTTCTTCTTCTTCTTCTTCTTCTTCTTCTTCTTCTTCTACTACTACTACAACTACTACTACTACTACTACTACTACTACTACTACTACTACTACTACTACTACTACTACTACTACTACTACTACTACTACTACTACTACTACTACTACTACTACTACTACTACTACTACTACTACTTCTACTACTACTACCACCACCACCACCACCACCACTACAACTACCACCACTACTATTACTACAACTACTTATACCACTACTGATACTACTGCTACTATTACTGCTGCTGCGGCTGCTCCTGCTACTGCAGCTGCTGCTGTTGCTACAACAACAACAACAACAACTATTACTACTGCTGCTACTACTACTACTACTACTACTACTACTACTACTACTACTACTACTACTACTACTACTACTACTACTACTACTACTACTACTACTACTACTACTCCTTTTTCTTCTTCTTCGTCTTCCCCAAAAAAATTTAAAGGACAGTCAAGAAATATGTAATAGTGCAAGCCTGGATTCTGCCTGTGATACTGAAACAATTTCACAAGATAACCTGAGTGGATCAAAATAACATGTGGACCCTAGTGACGCATACAGAGACAACAGTATGGTGATGTTATCAAGAAGCAAACACTAAGGCTCTAAGTCGCCTTGACTCATTTGTGAAATAATATTGTGGTAGAAACGATAAGCCCTGTGACTAAATACCTGACCCACAACGAGCACGTTTGCGAAGCACGTGAAAACAAGTTTGGCACGACAATTAAAACTGCATATGTGGCCTGACATATAAAAAGAAAGAGTCTGAACGCAATTTGATATGCCTGCGATGGAATGACACTGAAGAGAAGTAAGAGTGGCTACCAAGTCTGTGTCATTTGTGTGATAATTCAAGTTATTGGCATGAGTGTGATGACTGGTTATAAAAAAAAAAGAAAGTAAAAATTAAAGATCGCTTTCCACGCCTTTAGGCTCATCGGGTAAATGGGAAGAGCACCCATATTTTACAGACCTGTCAACACTGGGTGGGTAATGTGGTCAGCATTACGCCGCCATCTTTACTTTCCTAGAGTTTACATTCTGGTACCCACGGACGTCTCCGGGATGCCTGGCATGAGGGGTAAATAAACGTCTTGTTGACCTGTTTTATGCAACAATATTCATAAGGAAAGCTCAGTATTATTGGTGTAACACAAGTAACGACTGGGCAGTACAATTAACAGATCGGCGAATGATCCGATCGATGTATATCAAGGGAGTGTGGCTGCCATTCTTGTGTTCAGATATACATAACAACTGAACAGAGGCTGTATGTCCATAGAGAATATAAAGTTTGAAGTTTGAACAACGGATCAACATCATGGCACACGGGTAGAAACCCATAAGTGCTCCTTTCTTCTTCTAACTTATGTCTGAGTGCACAAGCTCTGTAGCACCGGTGAGGATCCTGAAATACTTTAGGTAGATTTTTAACTCCAAATTTTGCCCGGACAAAGAAGAAGAAGAAGAAGAAGAAGAAGAAGAAGAAGAAGAAGAAGAAGAAGAAGAAGAAGAAGAAGAAGAAGAAGAAGAAGAAGAAGAAGAAGAAGGAGAAGAAGAAGAAAAAGAAGAAGAAGAAAAAGAAGAAATAAAAAGAAGAAGAAGAAATAAAAAGAAGAAGAAGAAGAAGAAGAAGAAATAAAAAGAAGAAGAAGAAGAAGAAGAAGAAGAAGAAGAAGAAGAAGAAGAAGAAGAAGAAGAAAGAAGATTATGCTAATGAGGATGATTACGAGAGGTATTTATTTATATACGAACCTTCTCAGTGTGTTTCAATTCCGATACCTAATTGATAATTTACATCCACTGCCTCTTAACAAGCATTTCGTAAAATAGTTTCAGGAAGCAGTACGCCGAACGGCGCAGATATCTTTGCCTAG
>CAJHNH020005518.1:0-20484 GCA_905116865.2 Candidula unifasciata
CCTTTGTGTCAACCCTGGGGTGTCACCTCAACACGCACACCCTACGGTGTGGTCCATTCCGCCACTGACTGTACTCACAGGGTTGTGACAAGCACGATAAAACTTCAACTTTTACTTCTGTCTTCGAGTGTCGATAAATACATTGCTTGCTTGTTTATTATATACGAGTTATGTATAATGTTTTAACGATCTCAGAGGTTTACTATCTGTTTCAGCTTCTCCTGATAGCACGACTCATGTAATTTTTTTTCCTCTGGTCTGCCGTGACGCTTGATATGGCCAAATTATTTTAGTTTCAGAGACAGGACGCTGTTTACACGGCAATCTTCCTCGATGTTCAGATCTGCTAGGATGTCAGTGTTTTTAGGATGTGCAGATTAGAGGGAATCAAATTGCGTGACAGAATCACTAATTCGCCAATTCCCGCTAATAAAAAGAAAAAGTCAAAGATTGATAGTGCAAACATGGAAAACCAGCTGATAACTCTATAACTCACACTGGAGTCCGTATGATAAAAGGTTTAATGGTAGATTAGTCACAATTCGTTACAGTCAGTTGGAAAGGCTTTTTCCGCTGTTGCCATTTTCAGTCTCATGCATATTAATGCATACAGTAGCATTGGTAGCAAGTATGCATGGGCAGAGTTTTACTTGACGAGGTCCTAAACTTTAACTATATAAAGCCTTGTGGGTCCTGCCATTTAAATTACACCAGCGCGAATATATATATATATATATATATATATATATATATATATATATATATATATATATATATATATATTCTAGCTGTACCCGGCCACGCGTTGCTGTGGCATAGTTTGGCTAAATGGAAATGATAGAAAATAGAAATCGCACGTGTCTAATAAATCATTGTCTGCTCAAATATAGAGATAGTCTTTGATCCCCACCCCACCCCTCCCCCCACCCCCCTCCCTACCTCGCAACTACTACTATCTCCCTCATCAAAGGTTTTTGGAAAAGAAAGACAAAGGAAATCGCACCTGTCTAATATAGTTAATGTTGCAATCATTCTCTGCACATTTATATAGAGATAGTCTGGTTTTCCAACTTTAGAACACGCACCATATATAATTGTGTCTTTATATTAGTGGTCGTTTAAATGGTGCTATTAGCACAGTAACAAAAGTGGTTATTTGGTTATCACATGCTAAAGCTGTTTGTATTTTTATAGGAGACGTAAGTAAAGCTACTACTGTACTTGTAAATAACAAAGTAAGTCGTACAAAAATTAGAATAGTGAAGGTAGCGTTAGTAATATATAAACAATTTAAGTAAGCAATGAGAACTTAAAAATCATGTGTAAAGCTCTTCAAGTTCTCTTAAATTTCAGTCATTGCCCTCTCCCCTCCCCTCTTCCACCGACTACTGCTCTCTCCCTCTTCGAAGGATTGAAAAATTATCACCCTGCATATTCTTTTTGTTGTAACTGACATTGACATCCCTGTCCATCCGGACTAAATTGGGAGCAGGAATTGTAATAGGTAGTGAATGGGGCTAATGTAATATTTACCGCATCATCCTTCAAGTACCAGTACAACTACTACCACGACCACCACCACAGTAGCTAAAATAATGTCACTGCTATCTGTTTTACCATCGGAGTAGACAGGGAGTCGTGAGCCAGAAGATTTGGCGCCGCATGGCTAGTGCTGTCGCCACGGACTGGTCAGGTTATGATGTATGATTTCGCTTCCCGACAGAAAGAAAATGCCATAACCTTACCGGCGGTCCTTCACATGAGAGCACTACTGTGTAACCGCCTAACCACAACTACTACTGCTGCTGCTACCTTTGAGTAGGTAAAGCAGTTACTGTGACTTAAAGCTCTCTCAGTAATCAGTTCTCTCCCCCCCCCCCCCCCCCCCCAATTCACCGACCTACTCTTCCCTCATCGAAGTAGTTGAGAGAGGGGAAAAAAACCCAACTGAAAAGCAATAAAACAGGAAAATAAACAGAATTAGGAAATGAACGCTATGGTAAAACAGCAAAGCTTAAAATTCCAACGCAGATGAAATAATTAAATCTAAATGAAAATAAATGGAAAGCTATGAAATTTCAGCGTAACCATGCAATCGAAAAGTTTAAAATGAAATCATAAGTATGTGAAATGGTCAAATTTAATTATCAACTGGTTTACCCACAAACCTGTCCTTGTTTTTTTTTTTTTTTTAAATATATCATTAAGGGCCATATGGCTAGCGCTTACGCCACGACAGTGCAGGTGAGGATTTTATTTTGCTCACGCTCACGCTGAGTGGATTGGGGCTAAACTAGATGGCTAGGACTCACAAGCAGCAGCTTCCGCATCTCCTGCAGCTTTGCTCGTGAGTCCTAGCCATCTAGTTTAGCCCCAATCCACGCTGCGTGAGCGGCGTGCGGGCCACGTGGCGGTGGCGATAGTCTCCGGAAAACCGCAAATTAAGTAGCCGGAAGTGCGCAAATGACATGTGACTTCGGCTCGAACAGATATTTTGCGGCCGCCATCTTTAGTGCCCATTATTCGAAGGATAGCCATTTTTTTCGGAATAATCATTCTCCCTTTATTTCTTATGGAAACATTCGTTTAGTACTGTTTGTTACACGTCCAATGATCAATAACGGGTTAAATACGTATCCCGAAGTACCACTATGAATCTATCTTGTGTCTGCTATAACGAAGACACAGGTGTGTTAGCAAGTGTTTGATCTGCTCTAGATCCCATGCGGGAAAATCGACCGTAGTGCAAGCGGAATGTCTGACCTGGATCTTCAATGAACTTCTGGGGAATCGACTCTCTCAAGTAACATTTCATACGACAAATATAAGCCTTAGCTTTAAATTAGCCCTAATAATTGATGTGTAAATATTTGGACAATATTTGTTAATGCTGGGACAATATTGATACTTATTACCACACAGGTTGACATCAATGTCTCCAGACATGCATTACATTCTGTGACCTCGCTTTTCATTCCAGCTTGTATTATAACGACTGCCGATTATGTTTCAGAACCATGATACTGCATTTTTGTCTAAACCACAAGAATCAATAGATCGTTCTTTCAGGAAAACAGTGGGACAAGAGAGATTATTTTATTCCTGGGGTCAATGAGACTGACATTCAACAAAAAGTAAATATCAATTGTTGAAACACCAGTTCGAGAAAAGGTCATGGTTAAATTAAAAAATCATTTCCAAAGATTGTTCCCAATGGCAGACATAAGGCAAAGGTTTGTTGGAACAGTAGGTTAGCATCAGATATTTGCATTAGCCCAAGTATAAAGGAGAGCTTTTCAAAGTTAACACTGCAGCTTGCATATGCTGTTGCGCGATTCTGTGATGTATAAATACACCTTTTAATTTTTTTTTCTAGCCAGTTTCACCCCCCCCCCCCCCCACCAAAAAAAAAAGCATGATAGGGTTCACAGAACTCATTTAGAGTTTCAGTGGTGATAATTTTTAAACTCCTATTGAAAAACATTATTTTCCACACAGGAATGCGGGTTAATCTAGCCTGGCCTGGCCATTATGGGTGTCCCATTTACAACTTCAACTGGTGGTTGAATGAAGTATCTGACATCTCACTAGCGATCTGCCATCTAAAGATTCATCAGTCTCAGGGTATCAAACTTTCAAGTCGCCGAAAGGAATAACGGCACGCACGCACACAAATGCTATCCCTTCGCAAATATAAAGGAAAGGGCATATCCTATTAGGAATTCATTGGCACCTCTTTATGGACACGTGGCATGTGGTGTTAGTCCCCTGTGTGCCCACACAGCTACATACTCGATGTGTAGGGTGTCAGTATCACACCGACCACTGTTGCTTCTTATAACATGCCATTAATCCAGAGTGGACATTCTCAAAACATTCCAGGATATGTACTAAGCACAATTTACTTCCAACTAACTGATAGCTCATATAGTTTCTGCATTTTAAATGTTGGTTAAGAAATGTTAATTGCACCGAAACTAGTGGCTTGTAACGGTACTCTAGTAACTAATGAGGGATGTTGGGGAGGGAGCTACTCGCGTGGATAGGTACACACATGAGCACACGCCCACGCGGGATTTCATGCACATAGGTTTGCTTGCACAGACATATATATGTATGTACACATACACTCAAGGCAGACGCCGTCGTGCAGTGGCCAGACGCTCGCCTGTGGATCAGAAGGCCTTGGGTTCATATCCTGACATAGTCGGTCTCTAGTCTGGGTCATCTGGCTTGTATATGTGACACCTTCTGAATAATTTCTATTATAACAGGATAGTAAAGCAGTCTTGGCCAGTTTAGGTTCTTTCACACAATGTATCTGGCTATAGACCGAGTTTCTTTCAGGTGGACCATGATGAGAGCGACGTTCAGCAAAGGACCTGCTATATACATTGATGTATATCATGTAAATATACTAGTAAATGTATACTAGATATGTATAGTATTTATGCATATGTATATGAGCGTGTCCATGTATTGTTATGCCGTTCGCATTGTTGCTGTTGATGTTAAGACCTATCATATCAGATTTGACATAATTTACAAGCGCGAGTGCACGCACATACATACATACAGACATACATAAATACATACATACATAAATACATACATACATAAAAAAAATACATACATACATACATACATACATACATACATACATACATACATACATACATACATACATACATACATACATACATACATACATACATACATACATACATACATACATACATACATACATACATACATACATACATACATACATACATACATACATACATACATACATACATACATACATACATACATACATGCATGCATGCATGCATACATACATACATACATACATACATACATACATACGTGCATAAATACATACATACATGCATGCATACATAATACATACATACATACGTGTATAAATACATACATAGATACATACATACATACATACATATACATACATACATACATACATACATACATACATACATACATACACATACATACATACATACAGACATACATACAAGCATACATACATACATACATACATACATACATACATACATACATACATACATACAGACATACATACATACATACATACATACATACATACATACATACATACATGCATACATGCATACATGCATACATGCATACATACATACATACATACATACATACATACATACATACATACATACATACATACATACATACATACATACATACAAGCATACATACATACATACAAGCATACATACATACATACAAGCATACATACATACATACATACATACATACATACATACATACATACATACATACATACATACATACATACACATACATACATACATAGACATACATACATACATACATACATACATACATACATACAGACATACCATACATACATACATACATACATACATACATACATACATACATACATACATACATACATACATACATACAACATACAGACATACATACATACATACATACATACATACATACATACATACATACATACATACATACATACATACATACATACATACATACATACATACATACATACATACATACATACATACATACATAACATACATACATACATACATACATACATACATACATACATACAGACATACATACATACATACATACATACATACATACATACATACATACATACATACATACAT
The DNA here is from genome assembly GCA_905116865.2 of Candidula unifasciata. Classification (NCBI taxonomy): domain Eukaryota; kingdom Metazoa; phylum Mollusca; class Gastropoda; order Stylommatophora; family Geomitridae; genus Candidula; species Candidula unifasciata. The sequence goes on from CAJHNH020005518.1 coordinate 5,724, forward strand.
ACATACATACATACATACATACATACATACATACATACATACATACATACATACATACATACATACATACATACATACATACATACATACATACATACATCCATACATACATACATACACATACATACATACATACATACATACATACATACATACATACATACCATACATACATACATACATACATACATACATACATACATACATACATACATACATACATACATACATACATACATACATACATACATACATACATACATACATACATACATACATACATACATACATACATACATACATACAAACAAATATTGCCAATGCTATGTGATGTTATTTCACCATGTTGTCTACAGCCTTCAGTTCCATGTACTGTTAGTCACCTCTGATACATAATTACACGGATGCCACGATGTCAAACTCTTTTTAAAAGGGTGGGAAATTATAGGGAAGAGAAAAAAGGGGGTAAGTAGAACAAATAGTTTATGTCAGCTATACAAAATCGATCACAATGAACAAACAAAAGATGTTGCGGCAATTAGCCTTCATCGGCACACACAGAACAACACAGCACACATACACAATTATGCACTACCTATGAAGTGACTACATAGGACTCTAATGAACTAAATAAATGATACGCGTATGTGTCCCTGGCGAAAAACCTCGTTCAAGAGGATTAGCAGGACAGGTACTAACCTATATATCGCCGTGCAACATTCTCCTTTTTAGTCTCTCCTGTTGTTCAATGCATGAATGAATGACCGAATGAATGAATGAATGAAAGAATGAAAGAATGAAAGAAAGAACGAACGAACGAAAAAAAAATGAATAATGAAAGAATTAATATCACAAACATTTCTACAAGAAAGCAAGTCTTGTTGAAATTACTTGAAAGCTAAACACGCTGATCTCTGAGCTACCTAACTAGGTGTGGTACACTGAAGTGAAAAAAAGGCACATGGACGAAGACAAATATGTTATGTCTTCTCTGTGTGGTCAACCTATTGTGCTGCTTGCCTATCAGAGCCAAGATATTGGGTTTCAATCTGCACTCGGCAGACAACGCTGAACTTTGATCACAGGTCCACCCGAACTTAAATAGGTAGAAGATATATCTCGAAGTACAGACTGACAGTGTGACTTTTACCATATCACGTATCGTGTGAGAATTGGTCCGGTAATACGTCTAGCATCATGTGTCCCGTTTGTACTTGGCCTGGAAAACTGTGTTCATCTTTTTTATCCTTTTCTATTATACAGAGCTAATTTTAACACATGGATGTAAATCCTGGCCAATTATTAAACACAGCAAACAATTTCTTGAGACCTCGGGGATGTGATTTCACAGACGAATGCTAAGAATTCTTTGGACAAAAAGAGGAACTCAGATGTGTTCAGAAGGGCATAAGTTCGATGACAACTTATCATAAACATCACAAACCAATAGTAGTAATTATTTTGTTCATGTTATAAGAAGAAGGAAACTGGAACATGTTATGACCACTGGAAAGACCTGCGGAAAGAGAGGCAGATGAAGACAGTGCAAGTAGATTCTTGCCAGCCTTTTGCCATGGGGTGGAGGGATGTAACACATACCACATAATGATACACGCAGTTCCAGCGCGCAGACTGTGAAGAGGCATGATGGCCCACGCCAGTTGGCGTGCTAGGTGATGATGATTCTAGAAGATTACTGTCGTTTGAACTAAAATATCACTTCAATGATGGTTTAATAATAAAATACTTTCTGCAAGCCCTTTGGTTTAAAAAAAAAAATCCCGTCAGCTTTTTTGCGAAACATATCTCCTATTTTCCCTGTCTCCAGGTTTTCAAATGTTTAAGAACTATGTTCTTCACTATTTTCTTAAACGAGGTAATTAAAAAAAAAAATATTTTCCTACTAGTTTTTCAGGATCTTCACACGCCGAAGTCCATATTGACCCAGTGCCTGGTACGGAACCTACAAGTAAATAAAATAGAGTGCGACTGTATTGAAAGAAAGCCATAACTGGAACAGTGCATGTTAACGTTTTGCCAGGTCATAGTTCCACACAAGGCTGCCGACACCGAAAACACAGACAGGGCAGGGACCTAAGCCCATGATAAAATATCTAACAATCAGGGCAGGGGGTGCAAGGTCCACGCTTTGTTTTGCTGAGTAATAATAATAAATGTGCTAAAGTGCTATTGAATATAATTAAAATAAATCTGCATAAAATGATACGCAATGTATAAACAAATAAAGATAGTATATGCATGTTGGTGGGGGAAAAGGGGTGGGTGGGGGATTGTTTGCTGCTTTGCAAATTTTGGTGGGTTAAGGTGGAGGATCAACCCACCCTCAAAATCATTTGGTTCCCAGATTTCGGCGCCCCTAGTTTAACACAGCAAGCGTGAAAGGGTTTGGTGTAAGCCTTATTTGGTAATGTTACTTATACTGGCTTTATGTATCTGGTCGTCAACAAATTCCACATAAAATATTTTTTTTTAAGGTGGGGAAGGGGATTGCAATAACAAAATCTTTCAATCGAAGCCGAACGATCGTAAAATATTCTTTGGGGAAAAATACTCCAAGCAGCAAACGCATATACGTATACGTTAACATAACTTTTGACCCAAGGCCGTTTTCAAAGAAAAGAAGATGCCGGAAAATGAACAGCGTGAATACGTACATACAGGAAAACATAACAGTAAAGTGCTTTATTAAAATCCTACCCAAAACAGGGGAAAACCACAGGTCACGGGACTGTCTAATATTTTAGGGGGTAGATAGGCTGCATGGAGTCGTGGGATCTAGACTGCACTCATTCGTGGGACGTAGGTGGGTTTGGGTTAGGGAAAGTTCTAGATGTTTTGAGGTCGTTAAAAGCATCAGAAAGCGGGGAAATCCAGTTTTACCACCATCTAAAATGTTGGTTTGCCCTGTGTCGTCTCCTGGGGGTAGGATATTATTAAAGGACCCTTAAAAAGCTTAGTTGAACAGAGGGAAATACCTATCTGACAAAGCAGCAAGTTTAAAACAAACAAAAACACAAACAGGTGGATTTTACACCAATGGCTTATCGGTAAATAATGCTAGACTAGTATATTTATGAACCAATTGGCACTCGGGGGCGGATGTGGGCAGCCTCAAGCCAGCAGCCTTTGCTTCCCAGCACATTACATAGTACCCATTGTAAGGCTGGAGGTTGGGGGGGAGGAGGGGGGAGGAGACTCGAAAGCCACTGTCAATTTCAATGTGAAGGTAAATGTGAGAGGATCGACTTTATTGCACCAGATTGTATTTCCGTATGGCTCAGTCTCTCTCCGCAGAACAGCTAGTTGTCTGCGTTGCACAGATCACGAACTTCGGCGACGATCCCCATGAATCTCTGTAAAATTTGCATTCGTTAACTGAATGGCGCTGCAGTGGAACGAACCCACGACCTTCGAAGGGCGAGGCAAACGACTTGACCGTTTCGCCATTGAAATCTCAGGCCAGTTTTAAATGGGGGGGGGGGGGGGGGGGGGGGGGTAAGGAAAAAAGGGGGAGGGGTCGTATTCGAATCCAAAACCTTTTAGCCAGTTCTACATAAACCAACACTATAACAATCAGTTCATACACACAAACAGACTGTGTGCACATGTGTGTGTGTGTGTGTGTGTGTGTGTGTGTGTGTGTGTTTGAGAGTGTCTGTGGCTTAAGTGTTGCACTTCGTAATTCAGAAGTGCCCCCTTTGCGGGAGATTTGGCTACAGACCACCTTGCGTTGTTTTCGATCGTGGGGTCGAGAACTGACGTTAAGGTAGCAGTGGCAAACTATTGAACTAACAATTGCATAGTGAAATCCCACTCATGCAAACAATGCTGAGGTTGGTTTCCCGTCGTTCTATAAAGGATACACAACTAACTTGGTGTGTACGTGAAAGAGTGTATGTGTGTATGTATATAAGTGTGTGTGTGTGCATGAAAGGATTTTACATATGCCACAATACACGATCGGACAAATACACTCCTGTATGCACTTACGGCTACATGCATACAGTTGAAAAGATGTTCAGGAGTTCAGTCAGAAAGAATGTCGGCCAATAATACCTGCTGTTAGGCAAAATCTTACTTTCTTAAACGGAGATTTTCTTAGCCTCATTTCTAGATAAGTCTTCGTTTCGTATTTACTTAGTCTCTGGTTTAAGATCTCTACACTTTTTTCAACCGCAGATTACGCAATAAAAACCGCTTACAATTACAGCTCCAACTACTATTCTTTTCGGCTCCCACATTTGCAGAACAGTTTTGAATTATCACACATTATTATAGGAGTATGCAAGACCTAAACGAAGAGCGACTACTGTTTGAATGCAATTTTAAAAGTAAACGAAGGACAAAACAAACGCAGCGATGTTTTAGAATGCATGAAAACTAGGCAAATAGTTTTTAAAAAGAAAAGATGCTGTTTCACACCTTTTAGGCATTTTGGGCATATGGGAAGAGCACCCATATTTTTACAGATCAATCGGCATTGAGTGGGTAAACGGGTCAGCATTACGCCGGCCTCCCTACTTCCCCAGGACAGCCATCCTGGTACCCATTTTAGGCTGGGTCGACCTGCGACGCCCCATACAATGATAAAAATCCACGCTACCAGCAGTGGGTTTTGATCGCGGTAAGTTGGAATTACGAGTCGGACTCGCAACGCCTAAGCCAAGCAAATAGTGAGGATGTGGATTTTTAAGGACTAAAGGCCTTGAGAACGTGAGCTTTATTGTATCAGCATTTGCATTTACAAGTGCTGAATGTTGAATTTGGAATCGACATTTCAGCACTCAAGTCACCCCCCCCCCCTTCCTTTTCATTAGCGCTCTGTCCCCCATCTTCAGCAGCATAAGAAGATTTTCAATTCTGATGACACCAGTAACTGTCTAATTGTATATCCGTCTCGATTTTCTCCTGGGTGTTGATCACTGGCCAAATACCCTTTAAACCCCCATTCTCCCCAGACCTTAATGATCTATGTGTGCCTCCGCACTGTTCAATCGCTCCCAAAGAGCCCTCACAACATCCAACTTGTCATACATCAGTTCACCACCAAGCCGTGCAGAACCGGCCAGTCTGTCTGCATTCTCAGTTCCCAACACACCGGTATGATCTGGAGAAAATAGCCAACGATTCTAACTATCCGGGACCTCTGAAGTGATGCTTTCCACTTTTTCAGCATGGTCTGTGAGTCAGTTACAATCACTGCATGTGTGCACAGCTGATTCTCAAGCCAGCGGAAGGCAGCTGACACTGCCTCCACCTCCAGTCTCAAACTAGTAAACTACCACCGAGAAACTACCGCCAGCCCATCCCTCGACCCAGTCCCTCTCTTTAGGCCGACCGGTCGGTCCAGAGGACGGGAAGCTAAGATGCCAAACTTTCTGCCCCGTCTTTTTTAAATGTTTAATACTTGCCAGATTTTTTTCGCAAGTGCAGTTAAATTAAAATTCGTGGCCACCTGGCTACACTTGATATCCGTTATAGGATGTGTCTACCTAGGAGTCAGCAGTCACTTTTGCAGACTGACATTGTTTTCCACAATAGTAAGTGAAGAGATTTAAACCTGTGTCTTCTGTCTTGGACAAAAATAATGTTCTTACCTAGACAGACCAAGCAGACATAATTACACTTCCACAAATGGTTATGTCTCTTCTGTTCTTTATCCTACAATAGAGTATAAATATAAAGCAAACTCACGCCAAGCTGGATTATTTGTTGCCATCTTCTGTAGCTTCGTCCAGGTCGCTTCCATCGCTCTCTCTCTCTCTCTCTCTCTCTCTCTCTCTCTCTCTCTCTCTCTCTCTCTCTCTCTGTCTCCCTCGCTCTGCTTCTGTGCAAATGTGGGGATGCCCCGCCCTCGTGGGTAGCCAATCCTAAGCTAGCCTTCTTTAGTTGCTCATGGGTCGCAACCCCAAAATGGGGTTTTCATTGGGGTCGCCAGAGTGGTGCGCTTTAAACATATTCTAATAGGTTTCAAAAATCATGTAATCGCGTCCTACATGGAATATTTATTTTTAACGTGTTTTCACTTACCCAATTGGGAACACGTAAGGTTAGTCTTCACAGGACCCGCCCATATACACACTAGCTCACTGCTTATTGGTAGTTCCTGAGCCCCGTGACCTTGAACAAGGTCAGAGGTGTGTTCCGCGATGCCGTTGATATTGGGTGTTGTATTTTTCAGCATGCTAGTGCCTTTAACACTCCAAAAACATGGAGAAACTGACACTAACACAACCCCCCAGAGAGTGTTGCAACCTATGTCACTGGCATTTTCTTTCTCAGAATTAAAACGTAAATGCAAGACAAAACAGAAAGTTAACAACAGAGCGGGACACATGCGAAAGCTTCAGGAAATTCTACCAGCCAAAAAAACTTGGGAATGAAAAGCTACCTACTCTATTTGGGGAGATTAACGTAAACCTAACCCCCTACTGAAAAACTATTTTTTATTGCGTAGAGTTGTGGGTCACTTTGCCTCTATAAAATGGGGTCGCAACTCGAACAAGGGTCGAAAACGGCTGCACTATAGACTCTATTGATACTTTTATTTGCTTTTAGTGAGGGCTTGGTAACACAAAAAGAGTGGAAACCGCTGCACCATAGACTCTATTGACACTGTTCTCTGCTTTCAATGGGAGGCTTGGTAACGCACAGACACTTGCAACCCTGCAGTCTTTTTTAAGATTTAGATGCAGCAAAAGGAATAACTTTTAAAAGAAATGACTAGCCGTAACTACTTGAATGAAAGGTAAATTCAAGCATATCGTATCTGACCGTCAAAAATGGGTGGATCTGGTCAGATCAGACAGTCAACCGCAACTTCTCCGGGATAGTATATCAGAGCCCACATTAAGCAGACACCGTATGGAATTAGTGTACTACTTGCGTATGGTAACAACAAGCTGGAGGTTGTAAGGGTCTGTAGGGGGCGAGAGAACAGGGCCGAGGCAGGAATATATCATCACCGTTTGACCGACTCTCAACACTTCAAAGAAAGGCGAGACGGTTATACTATCAGACTGTCACTGTTAATATCGGAAAGGGAACGCTGCGCTTGCTGCTGAAGATGGGAGCTGAGGGCTTATAGTAATGTTCTGAGTGCCATGTGTTAATTTTTCATTCTTCATTCAATTTTTGCATTTCATTACAAATTTTTTTGGCTACCAACTTATGATGATAATGATTATGATTATTTGAACAAAGGAGACACAAAAAATAGATTGCACAATTTTTTGCCTGGCATATTTCGCTGTATCTCGTTAGGTGCATACTACAGTAACGATTACATAAATTAAGCAAAAAAGAAAATCCTTTATAACTGAACTACAATTTCCATAACGATCAAACATGACTGCCTGTTTTTACCAGGGCAGCCGTAAAGACAGAACCATCTCTTTCTGAATATAGAGTTCCGGGCGCAGGTGACGAATCGCAGAAGCTTCGAAAAATCTTAGCGTTCTGCCATTGGTTGACGTGTGAAGCATTTGAAACGATTTGTCTTTAGTCACCACGTGTCCAGAATTTAGAAGATTGCGTGCTTTTGCAGAGGGGTGATATTTGCGGTCAGAATTCTCAATTTGAAAATGATTTTGCATGGCTTTTTCCACCCATACTGGAATGTGCTTAGCGACACGTTTCTCTAGGCGTCGATCCGTTTGATTATGATGACAAGTCCCCAAATCTTTCAGACCCAGATTACTCAAGCCCACAGTAAACAAAAAAAACAAACAGAAAAATAATGCACTATTTGTCGGTTCGAAAGAGTTACACTACAGTGCATACATCATGCCCCCCTCTCCACCCCTTTTATAGTCAAAACAGAGTTGCGTGATGTAGACGTTAGAATATGCATTCTCACGCATCTGTTTGTAAACTGGGCCATTCCTCAAAGACATATTACTTTTTTTTATTTATTCTAATCTCCTAGTGTAAGTGATCGTGCATGTAAACAAATCTACTGCCTATATTAGAAAGGTCTAGATGTTTTATCTGTCTCAGTAGTGCAATGGTCCGGATTTGTTGATGACCTCGGCGTGCGTGATTGGCTCAGTGTATTGGTTAACCTACTTATTCATACAATAACCTGTGTATTTTTGGTGTCCAGCAAGTCCTTAGTAAAGTAAAGTACAGATGCCGTTTCAAGCCTTTATGCGCATCAGACATATGGGAAAAGCACCCATATTTTTACAGACCAATCGGCACTAGGTGGGTAATGTGGTCAGCATTACGCCGGCCGTCTTTACTTCCTCATGACATACATCCTGGTACCTATTTTAGGCTGGGTCGACCTGCGACGCCCCATACCATGATAAAAATCCACGCAGCCAGCAGTGGGTCTCGATCGCGGTACGTTGGAATTACGAGTCGGACTCGCAACACCTAAGCCACGGACGCCGCAGCAAGTCCTTAAGAATCAAAATATGGGCTTTTAAGCTGAAATGCTATAGAAAGATTCTCAGAATACCATGAATAAAAAAGAGAAGAAATACTGACATTTTAACAGATCTGAATGTCAAAGAAGATGTGCTAATAAACAGTATTTTGATTCGAAAGCTGAAATATGTTCGTCATATTGAGCGCCAGGGCGAATTGGAGAAAAAAAAAATAGCAGAAGGCATGGTACCGGGGGGGGGGGGGGGAAGGGGAAAGGCAGGGGCGGACCAACATTAAGATGGGACAAGATATAAGTGACTCCCTGAACATGAAAGTACACGAGGCGGGAGGCCGAGTTTATTTCAGACCAACCGTGATGAAAGCGACGTTCTGCAAAAAACTTGCTACTGGTGATGTGCATCTAGTACTTTACTAAAAATGTAAGACGTGTCTGCTGGATATATGTCAAGTGCAACGTACCTATGGGATTGACGTCAAGCAAAACTTGTCTACATAATAACAGTGATGCAGAATTGCCTACACTATAGTTTTAATACTTCTTCTTTACGTTCACCAGCTGTAAACTCTGGTGGAAAGTTCTATTTGTTCATCCACTTCTGTCCTGTTTCAAAACCTGAGTATTGCATGTGCATTCGTTTTACAGATCTGACCCATTTGTATGCAGACTGCTGGTTCCTTGCCAACTTTAAAGAAAGCTCCCATTTAGTCGACTCTTACGACATGCTTTTGGATAGGCAGTGGGTCTATTCTTGTTTTCCCTGTAACAGGGCTCCAGAACGCACACGGGGAAGTTTTTATACAGAAAGTGCTTACTTGATAGCTGTAATGCTATATATATATATATATATATATATATATATATATATATATATATATATATATATAAATAGAACGTACTTTACAATATAGTTGTAATGTAGAAGGTACCTAGGGGATAGTTGCTGTCTTTTAGTTAGCCCCCCCCCCCCCTTTTCCTCTCCCACGCACACACTGATATTCGCAGGATTAATTTTTCAGAAACCAGTTCTCTATTACCTCTTTACTCGTCCTCACACTAGCGTCGATATTTCAAGTGTATCGAAAAGAGTGGGTTCCATAGTAACTGCCTCAGACAGTAGGGGCTAATAATAGTAATTATCTTAGACAAGAGTAAGCTAAAAAATATTAACTGTTTCAGACAGAATGAGCTAATAATAACTGTCTCTGATTAGAGGATCCAGTAATAATAATAATAATAATAATAATAATAATAATAATAATAATAATAATAACTGTCTCAGACAAGGATAAAATAAAATACCTTTTTAGGCTGAAGGAGCTAATAATATTAACTGTCGCATATATAGAGAGCTAATAATAATATTGTGGCAGTGCACATACAGAAATGGCCACATGCACACTTGAGTCATTCCTAGTGGATGTCGAGACAATCGAGAGGAAAGTATCCATCTCATCTATGAGACGTCCTTTGCTTTGTCCTGGTCATGTAATTGACAAGAGTGATTTGCCACACACCGAACAGGTGAGTGCTGAATTGCTGAAGCTTTAACAGTAGGAGCGAACAATCCCCTCCTATGCAACAAGAAGAAAGTCATTATAACATTGATATTAACTTGGTAAATCACGTGACTACCGCGAACTTCTGACAATTGGACTAACACAATGCACTATTCTTTCTTTATGTTTTAAGTGGCTCCGGCAAAAGGATCTAATAATAATAATAATAATAATAATAATAATAATAATAATAATAATAATAATAATAATAATAATAGTCTCGGATAGACGGGACTTATGATAACTGACTTGGGGAGAAAAGGCTAAAAATAATTAATAACGTTGCTAGATGGAAGGAGCTAATAATACTATCTGTCTCAGGTAGAGATATCTTATAATTATAATTAATGTCTCTGGTAGGAAAGGCTAACGATAGCTGTTTTAGGCCAAAGACGCTTAAAAAAAAACCCAATATATCAGACACAATGAAGAATGACTAGGAGAGAATAGATCATTACATGAACTGTCTCAGCCAGAAAAGGCTTAAAAAAAACGGGGTTTATTATTAATACCAGCAGGGGCGTTGGAATCCGGGAGATCACCACATTTGAGAATCCCCCGCCTTTTAAACATTATTTAAAACAGGTTTTAACCTAGAGACAATTGTAAAAATACTCAAACTCACCACATTGAGAACCCCTGCCCCGTTCCTTAAACATTATTAAAAACAGAGTTTAGCCCCGTCCTCTAGACAATTATACGGGTGCTCACCGCAATCCCCTCCCCACCCCATTCCGCCTGCCCCCGTGTTTCCTCATTTCGGCGTCCCTGACTACAACATTGCTTCATGTCAGTGTCTTTAACAGGCAAAGACACGAAGTAACAGATAAGGGTTTTACAGTACCTCTGTCAAGGTCGGTTCAAATGTGACATCGACTATGCATTGGAATAGAACATTCCAGACACCACAACCGGGCCTTCTTTGAATGCGTGACAGACGGGAACATCAGATAATCAGTCAACAGGTCGTTTCATCACAAGCTACTAGACCTTTGACCGCCATGTTCGTGTTTCGTTTTAGAATTAAATGATAAGAATGTATGTTAGTGTGTCTATCTATCTATCTATCTATCTATCTATCTATCTATCTATCTATCTATCTATCTATCTATCTATCTATCTATCTATCTATCTATCTATCTATCTATCTATCTATCTATCTATCTATCTGTCTATCTATCTGTCTGTCTGTCTGTCTGTCTGTCTGTCTGTCTGTCTGTCTGTCTGTCTGTCTGTCTGTCTGTCTGTCTGTCTGTCTGTCTGTCTGTCTGTCTGTCTGTCTGTCTGTCTGTCTGTCTGTCTGTCTGTCTGTCTGTCTGTCTGTCTGTCTGTCTGTCTGTCTGTCTGTCTGTCTGTCTGTCTGTCTAACCGTCTGTCTGTCTGTCTGTCTAACCGTCTGTCTTTCGGTCGGTCGGTCAGTTGGTCTGTCTGTCTGTCTGTCTGACTGTCTGGCTGTCTAACTGTCTGTCTAGAAGGCCATCCTTTACCAGTCTGTATTTTTCTTCGACCTTCCTTCTGTCGACCCTCCAGTCCCCCTGACTTCCTGCAACGGGCTGGCTATCCTGCAGTCTTGCTGTCCATATGTATGCCATTGTGTCTGTTTACTCTTGTTCTGGTCTATGTGCATAACCTGCTAGTCATTTTCCAAACATGGCTAAAGAAGATATATTCTTAGTCTAAAATGAGACATTGTTTAATGCCTCACACTCCCCAACCCCCAACTTATATATATATATATATATATATATATATATATATATATATATGTGTGTGTGTGTGTGTGTGTGTGTGTGTGTGTGTGTGTACATATATTTTCTGCTTGAAAGATACGAAACAAATCTTATAACCGACGTTTTAAAAGATTTAAAAGGCGTTGTTATAACAGAGTAATATACGACATTTTGATGACTGCACTGATGGGGAAGCAGGTCAATCCGTGGTTGGTGAATTAGCTTGCAGTTGCCCTGTCAGGGTTCATGGACCTCAGAACCAACCTGTATAACCTCAAGACTGCCACAGTAATCCGCCATGTCGCCTGTGCTCTTTAACGTGTAAACGAGCAAAGCAAGATTGCAAGCCTAGAAGTACCAGTAGTTTGAAGGATACTGCCATTTTCATCAGGTGCTCAGGTCCATTCGGTCTAGAGCCCAGAAAACTGCACGGCGCTGCGCTAATGATTACTGGATCAAACTTTGTGAGAGGATACAAACCTCAGCAGCTACTGGCAACATAAGGGAAATGTATGCTGGCATCAAGAAGGCTATTGGGCCAGTAAAAAGAAAGATTGCCCCTCTCAAATCAACCACGGGCGAAATCATAAAGGATCGGACAAGGCAGCTGGACCGTTGGGTGGAGCACTACTCAGAGCTACTTGCTACAAGCACCTTTGTATGTGAAGAGGCCTTAAATGCAATGGAGTGTCTGCCAACCATGGGTGAACTAGACAAGGAACCCTCCGTCACAGAAATCGGTGAGGCAGTAGATGGGCTTCCTTCAGGGAAGGCCCCAGGACAGGATGGTATCCCACCTGAGATCCTAAAATGCTCCAAAGATGCTATTCTTCCTGAGCTACACAAGATCCTCTGTCAGTGTTGGCAAGAAAAATCGATGCCACAGGATATGAGAGATGCCAACATTATAACTCTCTATAAAAATAAGGAAGATAGAAGCGACTGCAACAACTATTGCGGTATCTCTCTATTGAATTATGTGGGAAAAGTCTTTTCTCGTGTTATCCTAAAGAGGTTGCAAATTCTAGCGGACAGAGTATACCCGGAATCACAGTGTGGGTTTAGGGCCAAGAGATCAACAGTTGATATGATATTCTCCATCAGGCAGCTACAAGAAAAGTGCAGAGAGCAACAGAGGCCACTGCTCATTGCTTTCATAGATCTCACTAAGGCCTTTGACTATGTCAGCAGAGATGGTCTATTCGGGATCCTTGAAAAATATGGATGCCCACCTATACTACTGAGCCGTAATCAAATCCTTTCATGAGAAATATGAGGGGGACCATAATATATGAGGATTCATCATCTCGACCCTTCCAGATTCGAAATGGAGTAAAGCAAGGGGATATGTTCTGGCTCCCACGCTGTTTGGCATCTTTTTTTACCGCATTATTGAGGCGTGCATTTGGGACAGCAACTGAGGGGATATACCTCCGTTCGAGGTCAGATGGCAATCATTTTTTAATCTGTCCAGGCTACGTGCAAGGACGAAGGTGCACACGAGATGCCTCAGGGATTTTCTGTTTGCGGATGATGCAGCCATTGTGGCACATTCAGAGGATGATCTGCAGATCCTGATGAATCACTTTGCAAATGCCTGCAAAGAATTTGGGCTTACCATCAGTCTGAACAAAACACAAGTGATGGGATTGAATGTTGGAAATCCACCAAACATTAGTGTGTATGACCATCAGCTGCTGGCTGTAAATGAGTTTGAGTACCTAGGCTCACGTATCTCAAGCAATCATTCTCTGGAACTAAACAAACGTATAGGAAAGGCCGCTGCTATGTTTGCAAATCTCACAAAGAGAGTCTGGTCAAACAAAAAGCTAACTGATAATACAAAAATGAAGGTTTATGAGTCTTGTGTCCTGAGCACATTACTGTACGGCTGCGAATCATGGACTCTCTATGCTCCACAGGAAAAAAGGACTGAATACCTTCCATATGCGCTGTCTGAGACGCATCCTTGGCATATTATGGCGAGACCTTGTCTCCACACGAATCGTGTGCTCACTAAGAGCAAAAATACCATCAATGTATTGTAAACTGAAGCAAAGACGTCTGCGTCTGACTGGGACAATGTCTCCCGCATGGAGGATGGTCGTAGTTCCAAAAGATCTCCTATCTGGTGGATTGGTAACTGGGAATAGACCTACAGGGAAGGCCAAAGCTGCGCTATAAAGATGTATGCAAACGTGACCTGATAGATACCAACTTAGGCACAGAGACATGGGAAAAATCAGCTGTCAGGATCGACTACTATGGATACAGAAAGTGAAAGACGGACTGTCACATTTTTGCAAAGAACCGAACAACGAACGAGCTGTGGGAGGGAGACACCGGAGAGTAAAACTGCCCTCACACGAGAGTACTGCTTTTTTGTATCCTTTGTGGCAAGACGCAATTCCCGCATCGGACTTTACAGTCTAGCAGAGCTGTTCCCAAAGCCGCTGCACATCTCCTAGTCCCCGGGACTGACGGATGCCATTTAACGCCATTTTCAACGACATCCTCATAAGGCAGGGGAAAAAGAGGGAACAAACGCAGGGAGCTACAAGCAAAAGTATCGAAGTGACTGAGTGGGTAAAAAAAGAGTCTGTCGTCCACCCAAAAAGGCATCTATTTTTTTGGTGCCTCTAGACAACATGATTTTAAACGACTTCCAAGCTCCGACAGATGGAAAAGTCAAAGAGAGAGCGGTTGAAGTATTTGGGAAAACACATTTTTCTGGAGCCTTCCTTCAAAGGGCCAAAAGGAGTATTTTGGGGAATATGCCAAAAAAGGGCTCAATGCAATAAAAACTATGCGCAATTGGGCATGACAGAAACTTTTTCACACTACTCAGCACCTGATCCTATATGGGATTACTGCTTTCCGTCTCAAAATCAAGGATAAAATAAGCCATACAGCCAACTTAGGGGCATTTTGATGTCCAGGACCCCCATTAGTTGGGGATGCGGTACTCCTTGGTTACGCTGTTGCGGTGCTGAATGTGCTGCAGCTAAATCTTTTGGGGCTCAGACACAGATCCCCTTTGCACGAAGCTCTTTGGGTTG
>CAJHNH020005519.1:0-20461 GCA_905116865.2 Candidula unifasciata
AGCTGCTTCAACCATGTTATCATCTATGTTTAACAGCTGCTTCAACTATGTTATCATCTATGTTTAACAGCTGCTTCAACCATGTTATCAAATTCCTATGTTTAACAGCTGCTTCAACCATGTTATCATCTATGTTTAACAGCTGCTTCCACTATGTTATCATCTATGTTTTAACAGCTGCTTCAACCATGTTCATCTATGTTTATCAGCTGCTTCAACCATGTTATCATCTATGTTTAACAGCTGCTTCAACCATGTTATCATCTATGTTTAACAGCTGCTTCAACCATGTTATCATCTATGTTTAACAGCTGCTTCAACCATGTTATCATCTATGTTTAACAGCTGCTTCAACCATGTTATCATCTATGTTTAACAGCTGCTTCAAACATGTTATCATCTATGTTTAACAGCTGCTTCAACCATGTTATCATCTATGTTTAACAGCTGCTTCAACCATGTTATCATCTATGTTTAACAGCTGCTTCAACCATGTTATCATCTATGTTTAACAGCTGCTTCAACCATGTTATCATCTATCTTTATCAGCTGCTTCAACCATGTTATCATCTATCTTTATCAGCTGCTTCAACCATGTTATCATCTATGTTTATCAGCTGCTTCAACCATGTTTATCTATCTATGCGCTTACCATGTTATCATCTAGTTTATGCCTGCTTAAACCATGTTATCATCTATGTATATCAGCTGCTTCAACCATGTTATCATCTATGTTTAACAGCTGCTTCAAATATGTTACCATCGATCTTTATCAGCTGCTTCAACCATGTTATCATCTATGTTTAACAGCTGCTTCAACCATGTTATCATCTATGTTTAACAGCTGCTTCAACCATGTTATCATCTATGTTTAACAGCTGCTTCAACCATGTTATCATCTATGTTAAACAGCTGCTTCAACTATGTAATCATCTATGTTTAACAGCTGCTTCAACCATGTTATGATCTATGTTTAACAGCTGCTTCAACCATGTTATCATCTATGTTTAACAGCTGCTTCAACCATGTTATCATCTATGTTTAACAGCTGCTTCAACCATGTTATCATCTATGTTTAACAGCTGCTTCAACCATGTTATCATCTATGTTTAACAGCTGCTTCAAATATGTTATCATCGATCTTTATCAGCTGCTTCAACCATGTTATCATCTATGTTTAACAGCTGCTTCAACCATGTTATCATCTATGTTTAACAGCTGCTTCAACCATGTTATCATCTATGTTTAACAGCTGCTTCAAATATGTTATCATCGATCTTTATCAGCTGCTTCAACCATGTTATCATCTATGTTTAACAGCTGCTTCAACCATGTTATCATCTATGTTTAACAGCTGCTTCAACCATGTTATCATCTATCTTTATCAGCTGCTTCAACCATGTTATCATCTATGTTTAACAGCTGCTTCAAATATGTTATCATCGATCTTTATCAGCTGCTTCAACCATGTTATCATCTATGTTTAACAGCTGCTTCAACCATGTTATCATCTATGTTTATCAGCGGCCTCAAACATGTTATCATCTATGTTTATCAGCTGCTTCAACCATGTTATCTATGTTTTTCAGCTGCTTTCCCCAGATCATTTGTTGTTCCTTCTTCATGTTTACAGACTGCTAGACATCAAGTTATCATCTTGTCTGGGTCCCATGCTGTCCAAGGACTGGCTAGGATCACCCTGCCCTGACTGTCCAGTTCCGGATCTATCCAGCCCCATCTGGCGTTCTAACCGACTTTTATGTGACCTGGCAGACCCCTTCCTGAAGACAGCATCATCTTCATCTAGCATGGGCTGAGACTCAACCGCTTCTGCCTCATCATCTTCACAGACAGAACCTAGAGGAGAGCCTATAGAAAAGGTAGACATGACTGAGGACTTATCCTTATCACCGAGCGGATCAAATGTGCCCATCCGGCCTGAGTTCACGAAGTCGACAGTTACTGCATGACGTGGAGTAGCTT
Organism: Candidula unifasciata; assembly: GCA_905116865.2. Lineage (NCBI taxonomy): Eukaryota > Metazoa > Mollusca > Gastropoda > Stylommatophora > Geomitridae > Candidula > Candidula unifasciata. The sequence goes on from CAJHNH020005519.1 coordinate 1,984, forward strand.
TTGATCCTTGGTGGGAACGTTCTTCGCAGAGCTGCGCTTTTTCTTCTGACCAGGAATTTCTTCTGTCAAGATTCTGGTCACGGTCATGGGAAAGGAGACGTTCCAGCCTCTTGTTCTGGTGTGTCTTTTTGTGAATTTCTGTCTGCATGTCATCCACATTTGTCAGGTTTTTATCATATTTGGAGACAATCTGGCAAAGACAGGGAAACAAAGTGAAATATTAACAATAAACAGATCATTTTTACTCTCTTTACCTACCAATTTTGTGTGTGTTTTTTGTTTATTTGTTGCGTTATATTTATGTAATCTGCTGATCAAGACTACACTTACTTGTCGTTTGTGTTTGTAATGAAATCCACTGGTTCTATTGTTGTCTGGTTTAATATCTTTCAATGATATTTTTATAGCTTCACTGCAGTTGACTAATTCTACCTCTTTCATGGGTCCTGCTCTCCCAAAAGTGCTACTTTTTGTCTGTGCTTGTCTAACTTATCTGTACTCAATTTTACTTCTTTTAAAATTACTATTTCAACTCATTTTGTGTATTTCTTGCTCCTATTTGTGGTAATGTATAGTTACATTATGTGCTGATGAAGACTCTGGCCACAACGTTCACTTGTTGTTTGATATCTTACCATTTGTTTTAGACACTGTAGGTAGGACAAATGAGTCTTTAAATCTGAGATTTTCGGTCACATGGCTAGATCAGTCACCCAGACCAATATAGGACAGGAATTTTATTTTTGCTCCAGACAGAAAAATGTTCCATAATCTTACTGAGAATTCAAATCTGGGTCTTCCCGAATGAGAGTAAAGCATTTTAGCTATTTAGCCAGCAACCCCGCCAACAACCAACAAAAAGACTACCACATATATATTTTCTTCTTCTTGTTGTGACTTAACCTTTGATTTATTTACGCTCATGTGATGAGAAGAAGAAAACTTGAGTACACCGTGACAGAAGGAAAGTTTGAAGTTTGAACAACGGATCATCATCATAGAACACGGGTAGTAACCCATAAGTGTTCCGTTCTTCTTTTAACTCAAGTCTGAGTCCGAAGAAGCTCAGCACAGTGCACAGGCTCTGTAGCACCGGCGAGGATCCTGAAATACTTTTATTTAACTCCAAATTTTGCCAGGGCAGCATCATTAGGCTACTTTTTTCGATTTTCAGCTGCCAAGGGATTTTTTTACATGCACAACAATGTACATGGGCGTCCAATCTCACAACCCAGAGACCAGGGGGATTTACTAGTCCAAGTCCACGTGGAAAATCCCAGCCCTTACCGGGGATTGAACCCTGAACCTCTAGCACTTGAGGCGAACACTATGCCTTGAGACCACGCAAAACCAGTTGTAGTAGGAAAGTTGAAAGGGAGGAGAGGCAGAGGAAGACCAAGAGAAAAGATGCTGGACAGTCTGACATCATGCCATGCAGGATCATCTGTGTCAGAGCTGACTGAAAGTATGTGAGGCTGTGGATAGACGTGACCATCAACGCCACACGGCATGCAGGATCATCTGTGTCAGAGCTGACTGAAAGTATGTGAGGCTGTGGATAGACGTGACCATCAACGCCACACGGCATGCAGGATCATCTGTGTGTGATCATCTCTCTCTCTCTCTCTCACACACACACACACCCACCCAGAGAGAGAGAGAGAGAGAGAGAGATATGAATTTATATAATGGTGAACATAACTAAAACAAGTACCATTCTAGCTGTCATGTCCAATTGGATTTCAAATTAGCAACTCGTATTGTGTTAAAAATACAAAGAAAGAACATAGAAAGTCGAAAGTAATATTTAATTATTAAAGAAAGAAAGAAGCGAACATAAGAAACAAAAAAGAAAAAAATATTTCAAACATGTAGCACAAGACACCTACCATCCTGCTATTCCTCTGAGACCGAAGCAAACTGCGGAGACCCTTGGCATCAATATCAACTCCATAATCCAGCGACTTGCTGCGAGTTCCACGTAACAAGACACCTGTTGACCATCAACAGAAAAAACACCTGGTTGGCATATTGGCAGTCCCTGCTGGACATTTTATCACAAATCTGCTAACTTTTATCACAAATCTGCTCACTTTTATTACAAGTCTGATCACTTTTATTACGAGTCTGATCACTTTTATTACGAGTCTGATCACTTTTATTACGAGTGCTCAATGACTACATGTGTAACCTAATCTTTAAAAAACAAAACCATACATTCCGCTACTACGTGTGAAATCTACTGGTTAAAAAACAAAACCATACATTCCGCTGCTACGTGTGAAATCTACTGGTTAAAAAACAAAACCATACATTCCGCTGCCACGTGTGAAATCTACTGGTTAAAAAACAAAACCATACATTCCGCTGCTACGTGTGAAATCTACTGGTTAAAAAACAAAACCATACATTCCGCTGCTACGTGTGAAATCTACTTATTAAAAAACAAAACCATACATTCCGCTACTACGTGTGAAATCTACTTATTAAAAAACAAAACCATACATTCCGCTGCTACGTGTGAAATCTACTTATTAAAAAACAAAACCATACATTCCGCTACTACGTGCGAAATCTACTTATTAAAAAACAAAACCATACATTCCGCTGCTACGTGTGAAATCTACTTGTTAAAAAACAAAACCATACATTCCGCTGCTACGTGTGAAATCTACTTATTAAAAAACAAAACCATACATACCGCTGCTACGTGTGAAATCTACTTGTTAAAAAACAAAACCATACATTCCGCTGCTACGTGTGAAATCTACTTGTTAAAAAACAAAACCATACATTCCGCTGCTACGTGTAAAATCTACTGGTTAAAAAACAAAACCATACATATCGAGGGCTACATGTGTAATCAATTTGTTTAAAAAATATCAGGGGATGCATGTGTAATCTATTCATTAAACAAACACATGGAGGGAAAAAAGTGTTATCCATTCCTTAAATAAGTGTTATCCATTCCTTAAAAAAGTGTTATCCATTCCTTAAATAGGTGTTATCCATTCCTTAAATAAGTGTTATCCATTCCTTAAATAAGTGTTATCCATTCCTTAAATAAGTGTTATCCATTCCTTAAGTGTTATCCATTCCTTAAATAAGTGTTATCCATTCCTTAAATAAGTGTTATCCATTCCCTAAATAAGTGTTATCCATTCCTTAAATAAGTGTTATCCATTCCTTAAATAAGTGTTATCCATTCCTTAAATAAATGTTATCCATTCCTCAAATAAGTGTTATCCATTCCTTAAATAAGTGTTATCCATTCCTTAAATAAGTGTTATCCATTCCTTAAACAAGTGTTCTATTAGGAGGAATACATGTAATCTATTTATTAAGCAAGCATTTATTTTACTCTGTGCAGAGTGGCAAGCATAGGTTCAGAGATCCCAGGTAGTTAGCGTTCTTTGGATATTTTCTCCAGGGCAGGCAGGTGTGTTGGGAAATAAACAGGCACACAGAGTGGCTGCTTCTGCACCAATGTGTGGTGAATTTATGTACAACAAGCTAACTGTGATCAAGTCCCTCTGGCAGCAAGTGAACTATGCGGGGGCAAGAATAAATCATTCTGGTCTGGAGAGACTGATACAGCTGGAAGTGAACAGGAGAACAGGTTGACACCTTGCACTCAGAGAAAATGCCAGACATGTAATCAAACAATTGCTGGCATCATCAGAACTGGAACTCTTTGCTAGCTGCTGCAAATGAGGATGGAACACTTATGGGAATGTCAGGAATGCTGCGATGCCAGTTCTAAGCATAACACTCGGGAAATTCATCATCATCATCGCCATCAATTTTCACTTCTGCTGTTTAGTATTGTGGGTTGGAACAATTAGCTATCCATTGTTTGACGGGTAGCATTGGCTACTGTCATTCTATGTCGATGTAGAACATCTTTAATGTCATCAATCCATCTTCTCCTGGGGCGGCCTCTTGCTCTCAATTCAGATCTTTTCATGTGTAGCGCCTGTGTTGGTAGCTGTTCTGGCTGCATTCTTACTAAATGACCAAACCATTTGATCTTCTGTTATTACATCCACCAAAGTCAGATCAAGAATAATTTTATTGGTATCAGACTACAGCTGAAAAATAGTATTACTACCTGTTACTGAATGAAGTTCAGAAACCATAGGATAGACAACAAAAAGAAGAGAAACACATCAAACACAGCCTTACCTTCAGTGTCCATGTCAAATGTGATGGCAGGAATATCTGCGTCAGCAGATCTGGTAATGGGGCCGACATCAGTTTTGTATGAGGGTTCCACCTCTTCCCTCTCAAGGATGGGTAACTTTTTCACATATGGGTGGGCACCCACTAGAGTTGACAACAGAAGCTCTGTGTTCACATGAGGCCTGCCAACAAAGTGCTTCTTTTATAAGGTGTCAATGTTCAACATACCTATATCAAAACTGTTTTACCTTTTTGTCACATTATTGTTTATTTAATTTTTTTTTTATGTTTGAATTTTATTTTATTTCATATTATAATTTTATTGTATCTCTTATCATTACCATTTTTGGATCATTAATATTTGTGTTTCTACTACTCTTTTCGGGATGCCGGGTTTGATCCCAGCTGCGGGCCATGCGCCTTGCGTTGGTTTCGACAGTAGTATTAAGTAAGCCGACCATCCAGAAAGCAATGGCGAACTACTGGACGTAAAATTGCCTAGAAAAACCACACAACAGCCAGGGGCTGTTAGGGTTGGTTCTGCATCGTTCTGCTAAGTCGATGCGAATGCTTCGCCTCGTAAGGCCGGGATGCTGGGTTCGATCCCAGTTGCGGGCAATGCACCTTGCGTTGGTTTCGACAGTGGTATCAAGAAAGCCGACCGTCCAGAAAGCAATGGCAAACTACTGGACGTAAATTTGCCAAGAGAAACCACACAACAGCCAGGGGCTGTTAGGGTTGGTTCTGCAACGTCCTGTAAAGAATACGCAACTAACTACTCTTTTATTCCTTCTATTATTATATATTGTCACTATTACTTTTATAAAATATGTGTCTGATTTTATTAGAAAGCGTCGCTGGAATTACATCGGTCACGTACTCAGAATGGACATACAGAGACTTCCCCACCAAGCCTTCATATGGTCACCAGAGGGTAAAAGAAAACAGGGAAGACCAAAAGAAACTCTCCGTAGAACCATCACAAGGGAGAGCTCAACCATAGGTCTCAGTCGCACTCAAGACCTACATCAAGTGGCAAAGAACCGACAGACGTGGAAAGCTATGACCTCTGCCCTATGCGCCATCTTTGGCACAAGAGGAATAACTAACTAACTAACTAATTACTTTTATGACTATTTTTCGTGCCTTCCTTTATTTTATTTTATTCATTCCACATCACGCTTTTATAGTCTCTTACATGAGCCCCTGGTGGGCGCTGGTGGTGGGAGTACTCTCCCCTACTTATTGTTGTGTAGTTAGTTCATGCTGAGAAAGGCTCCAGCTGAAACATTCATTAGTGTGCTTTGTGCACATTATTCTGCTTCGCCATTTCGTTAAGCTTTTAGTCACAGTTCACAGCAATTGTAGGAACCACACCATGCCTGCAATACATAAAGAAGCAACAAATAGAGTGGTTTGGCCACTTGATGCGAATGCAAACCGACCAACTGCCTCTACGAGCATACAACGAACAGCACTACTGCCCTAGAGCAAGAGGCAGACCGAGAGTACGATGGATAGACAATATATCAGAGATCCTGAGGCAACACGGACTAACAACAACACGTGCAACACACCTGGCCCAGGATAGAAAACTGCGACTCCCCACTACGCTGGGAGGCAATTGTGGACAAGACAAGACAAGACAAGACAAGACACAGTTCACTGGATTAATTTCTTGCTCAGTTTATAAGCCTTTCTGAGCAGACATATTCCATGTGCGGGTCCCGTCCTTTATTCCGCAGAAAGTCGTCCTGGTTATTTGTCCATTTGGACAATGGCTTTATCTGAGGGCCTGAGCTCTGCATGTACATCCATTTTACTGGATTTTTTTGTGTGTGCAGTAGGTTGTTCCCTGCCACTTGGGCAGAGGCACTCTGAACAAAAGAAACTCTCAATTAGTCCACTCTTACGATATGCCTTTCTGGGTAGGCAGGGGTCTATTCTTGCTGCCCCCTTCTTCCACAATAGGGCCCCATAACCCATACAGGAAGTGTGGGTTCCAAGGATCCACTGTGGGGAAGGGAGTGGGTGGGTGGGGGGGGTGGGGGGTGGTAATCGACCCACTTTTTTTTTCTTTTTCTCCAGTCCTGTTCTGCCTTTCAGCGTCAGGTTATATATACACCCACTGCCCCCGAAATAACCATGTCATTAAAGTTGATTAATTAGGGTGTTTTTTTAAAAGTCAGAATGCATCTGCCTAAGAGACAAGGACTCAACAGTCTGCATATAAATAAGTCAGATCTGTCAACTGGACGTGACTGCAAAACTCAATTTCTGGAACAATACTAAAGTGAACAATATGAGGAAACAAAAACAGTAAACAAATGCAGAATATACTAATTTATAACATAATATAACCCTTGACCCTTTAGGGTCGTGGAGGTGTATGGATGAAAGCACTAGCACACAAAACCCGCCATCTTTCTCTGTCTTCTGCTGGTGTAACATGTGTATAGTAGTTGAGTCCTCTCCATCTCTTGATGATGTCATTCTAGGTTCTTTTTATATGGGGAGATGATGGGGATGTTTTTAAATCAGGAATCATAATCAAATAAACATATAAGTTTGGCAAATAATAATTAAAATGATGAGTAAAACATATCGCCAAAATCCACTAGCAGTCTACAGTAAACAAATATAACATAATTGACAGCAATGTGTATGCAGTAAACAAATATAACATATCTGACAGTATAGTGTGTGCGGAAAACAAATCTAACAAATGTAACAGTAGAGTGTGCAGTAAACAAATATAACATATCTGATAGCAAAGTGTGCACAGTAAACAAAAATAACATATCTGATAGAAGAGTATATGCAGTAAACAAATTTAACATATGTGATAGTAGAGTGTGTGCAGTAAACACACACACAAAAATATCTGATAGTATAGTGTGTGCAGTAAGCAAATTTAACATATGTGATAGTGTGGTGTGTGCAGTAAACAAATATAACAAACATCTTTGGTGCATCTGGTGTCTTAGCTCCACTCAGCTTCAGATGTCGGTAATGTTCCCTGTGGAGAAGATATGTCACGTATGAGTGTGATAAAGTTTTATGTTGAGTTACTAAAATAAAGCCAAGAACACTTTTTATGCCCATAGTGATTCAGGTTTATGATGGAAGACTTAGCAAAACTACACAGTATGTGTCCTTCTTTCTTCTCTTTGGGTGCCTGATACAGAGCTGACAGTGTTAAACATGGCTCTATTGGAGTTCATGACACTTGGGGTAATCATGGCCTTATTGGTGATCACTGCTTCACAGCTAAATTGGTGATCATGGCTTCATGGCTCTATTGGTGATCATGGCTTCATGGCTCTGTTGGTGATCATGGCTCTATTTGGATCATGATTCTACTGGTGATGATGGCTCTACTGCTTATTATGGCTCTACTGATTATCATGGCTCTACTGGTGATGATGTCTCTATTGGTGTTCAAGGCTCTATTGGTGTTCAAGGCTCTATTGGTGATTATGGTTCTGTTGGTGAATATGATTCTTTTAGTGTTCATGGCTCTACTGCTGATCATAGAACTATGGGTTATCACTCCTATTGGTGATCAAGGCACTACTAGTGATCATGGAACTATTGGTGATCATGACTCTACTGCTGATCATGGTACTACTGGTGATCACAGCACTTCTGATGATTGAATATGGCTCCACTGCTCTACTGTTGATCATTGCACTACAGGCGATAATGACTATTGGTGGTCATAGCACTACTGGTGGTCATGGATCTATTGGTGAACCTAGCACTACTGGTGATCACTGCACTACTGGTGATCATGGTACTACTGGTGATCATTACTCTGCTGGTGATCCTGGCGATCATGGCTCTATTGGTGGTCCTGGCACTACTGGTGATCATGGCTCTGCAGGTGATACTGGCACTACTGGTGATCATGCCACTATTGGTGATCATGGCTCTATTGGTGATCCTGGCACTACTGGTGATCATGGCTCTATTGGTGATCCTGGTACTACTGGTGATCATGCCACTATTGGTGATTATGGCTCTATAGGTGATCCTGGCACTACTGGTGATCCTGGCACTACTGGTGATCATGCCACTATTGGTGATCATGGCTCTATTGGTGATCCTAGCACTACTGGTGATCATGCCACTATTGGTGATCATGGCTCTATTGGTGATCCTGGCACTACTGGTGATCATGGCACTACTGGTGATCATGCCACTATTGGTGATCATGGCTCTATTGGTGATCCTGGCACTACTGGTGATCATGCCACTATTGGTGATCATGGCTCTATTGGTGATCCTGGCACTACTGGTGATCATGCCACTATTGGTGATCCTGGTACTACTGGTGATCATGGCTCTATTGGTGATCATAGTACAATCGGTAATCATGACTTTATGGTACAATAATGACACTGTTTGTGATTATGGCTATTGGTGAACATGACTATTTTGGTATCATGACTCTACTGGTGATCATGGTACTACTGGTGACCATGGCTCTATTGGTGATCATAGCACTACTGGTGATCCAGGTACTACTGGTGATAGTGACTCGATGGGTGATCATGACTCTACTGGTGATCATGGTTTCTTCTCCGTTCAAGAGAATAATAACCAGGTCACCTTACTGGCTGTGATGTCATCTCTGTTAACCAATAACTGGGTCACCTTACTGGCTGTGATGTCATCTCTGTTAACCAATAACCGGGTCACCTTACTGGCTGTGATGTCATCTCTGTTAACCAATAACTGGGTCACCTTACTGGCTGTGATGTCATCTCTGTTAACCAATAACTGGGTCACCTTACTGGCTGCGATGTATTATTATTATTATTATTATCGAACACCGGCTGTGAATTCCAGTGGAAGGTCCCGGTTAATCGTCCGCTTGGACTTTTGGCTTTCACCTGGACCTGATTTTTGCGTGTACAACCGTTTTTCATTTCCTTGCCTCTTGGGCAGCTGTACGCCGACTTCGAAGGAGGACGTCAGGCCTATTTCTAGGGTGACTGTGGCCATTGTTTTGTGTGGGTCGAGACGTTGCCTAATTTGTGTGGTGTCCATTTTGTCTCCTTCGCCGCAGGTATTGCCCCCAGAGTACTCCTTTGGGGCAGCCCCCTGTGGAACAGTTGGCCCTCAAGGGAAGGCAGGGGCAGATCATGGGCATTCCCCGCCATCCAAGGAGGCTTCCATGCATGCAGAGCCGGCACATATTGCTCTGATTCTGGGCTCACCCAAGGAATCGTCACGTTCTGCACATGTCTGCTTAACCTCACAACCGTATCTGTCCTCCCACCCGACAGGGGCTGCGCCCTCTGGAAGTCAGCGGGGAGCAGCCCGTGGGTTTTGGACTTTTGTGACCACACAGATAGGTACATTAGCCTGACAGAATTTCACATCCTGAATCAGGCGTATCGTTATCAGTTTTGTCCCAACACTCGGGCGAGTGGGGTCTTTGGGTGTGGATATTCGGTCTTTTTCAGTTCAGTGCAAATTTTGATGGTCAGATTTTGATCCGTATGATCTAGTTTTGTCAGACATTTAGGCTTAGCCATCCGATGGATGGTTGCTGTTGTGGTGTACCCCAGCTCGGTGACGACGACACTGAGGGTTAACCGAGGATGTACGTGAATGGCCAGCCTATGGATGGTTGTTGTTGTGGTGCACCTCAGCGCGGTGACGACGACACTGAGGGCCAACCGAGGATGTACAAGGATGGCCAGCCTATGGATGGTTGCTGTTGTGGTTGTACCTCAGTGCGGTGACGACGACACTGAGAATTAACAGAGGATGTGCAGTGAGCAATGATCTCTTTACTCAGCAGTCTTTTAACCAAGGGTTGTAATTTTAGCTGTATGTTTGTCAACCCTACTCATGTTCCTAATGAGATTTTTTGATAACATTTTTCACCCAAGCGTTTGGGGGCGGGCTGATGAGAGCCACAAGGACACATCACCTCTGGGGGCCGCCAAACTCCGAGATCCCCTGACAGCTCTGTTAATGCTCATTTGAGACATTATCCGTGGCGCACGACGAGGACGTGCTGTAGGGGTCTTGCGTGAGGTTCCGTACAACCAGGATAGTGAAGGACTGGCGCCCGAGTGACGTACGGAGTATCTCCTTATACACATCATGTTGGACTTAACTTCCCCTCACGCCTGTGACATAAATCACACTGGCTGCGATGTCATCTCTGTTAACCAATAACTGGGTCACCTTACTGGCTGTGATGTCCTCTCTGTTAACCAATAACCGGGTCACCTTACTGGCTGTGATGTCCTCTCTGTTAACCAATAACTGGGTCACCTTACTGGCTGTGATGTCATCTCTGTTAACCAATAACTGGGTCACCTTACTGGCTGTGATGTCATCTCTGTTAACCAATAACTGGGTCACCTTACTGGCTGTGATGTCATCTCTGTTAACCAATAACTGGGTCACCTTACTGGCTGTGATGTCATCTCTGTTAATCAATAACCGGGTCACCTTATTGGCTGTGATGTCATCTCTGTTATACCAAAACCGATCTATTTCAGTGAAGCTGTTTTTGTTTATCTTTTCATCTGGTGACCAGTTCTTTATGTTTTTCCATCATTCTCTGATGATCTTGTCTTGTATTTTCCCATATAAAATTACTTTCACTATTTCCCCTCTTCTAATGATATGACCCCAACATTTCATTTGTCTTTTATTAATACACAAAATCTTCTTCTTCATGTTTACCGGCTGGAAACTCTGGTGGAAAGTTCTGGTTGTTCATCCACTTCTGGTTTTAGTCTTGTTCCATGCCTTGTTTTTATCACATACATCTTACAGATCTGCTTATTTGTATGCAGACTGTTGGTTCCTTGCTTCTCAGGCAGATAAATATTGACACTGAATGAATCCCCTATTTAGTCGACTCATATGACATGTTTGTTAGGGCAGTAGTGGCACTATTCTTTTCCCCCTTAATGAAGCACTGGAAGGGACTTGAATGGAGATTAATGCACAAAATAATATTCTCAATTCCTAAGTCTCAGTTGTTACATTATCTTATTAAATCCTACTGGTGCAATTGACATTGAAACTCTGTGCATGCTGCTGAAGATAAGAGAGGAGCGCTTATGGGAATGTCCCATGTGCTGTCATGTCGACTGTTAATTCAAAATTATCAGTATATCTGAATTTTTTCTGTTACTTGTTCTGAACCATACTGTTATTATTTACACCCTTTTAGATCCAGACAATTATTACTTTAAAAACAATTCTAAAGATGACTGCTTGGTGCAACACTATGAGCAGTGTATTTCACATGGAATGCCTTTTATCTATACCTATGGTAGTTTGTGATGTGGTATTCAGAAAATGGCAGGTAGCTAGTTTTCATTTATGCTGGCGATATACATTATGTAATTATTTTGCTTGTGCACAGTCACTTTGTCAAAAGTGACTACTTCCATCAATGACTAATTGCAGTTTTGGTGGCGGACTGTGGGTGTGGGCACCTCCAGCTGCTGCCTTATGCATTTACTCTGTGTGTATGCTTCTGGATTTTGTCAGGGTGAATTGTTTGCTCAATAGTCTTTAAATGTCACAGAAAATTACAATTTGTACGATTTTCAGTGACACAGGAACATTGCAATGATAGTGAAGTAGAAACTTCGACTACCAACAACTGACTACAATTCCTGAACAAAGAAAACAAATTTTAAAAAAAGTGTGTGAGACAGAAAGTGGTAATAAAAGCACATCAGACCTACTTTAGAATCAAATTGTCAAAATAGGCGATCAAGCGGACATTTTTAGGTTCTGGAGCCACTTGTAGTAGTGGTTTCAAGTGCTTGCCGTCAAACAGTTTAAACTTTTCCTGTGTAAGTAGATAGAATATGTTTATGTGTATATATTTATGTTTGCACAACAGACCAACATTATGGTACAACGTTTAACCCATAAGTTCTCCATTCTACTTCTAAGTCAAGCCTGAGTACGAAGAATCTCAGCGCAGTGCACAAACTTCATAGCACTAGCAAGGATCCTGAAATACTTTGGGTAGATTTTCAACTCCAAATTTTGCCCGGGCAGTGACGTAAGGCTATTCTTTTTCAACTTCTAACTGCCAAGGGATGTTCTATGTGCGCAACAATACACACTGGCGTCCAATCTTACTACCCAGAGACCAGGGAAAATTACTAAATGAACACGTGAAAAAATCCCAGTCTTCACCAGGGCTTGAACCCGGGACCTCCAGCACTTGAGGTGGACGCCATGCTGAGAGCACGCAGTATCCTAATATATAATATACTGTCCAGATGTAGATTTCACAAATATTCAACCTAATTTGTACAACAAAGAAAAAACATGGTTTCATTTAAAAATGTCAGAATTTTTAACTAACCACTGATGTACAGCACTATATATATATGTATATGTATATATATATACACACACACACAGCACTATATTCAACACCGACGTACAGCACTATATATACACACACACACACACATTCATTCATGCATAGCCCTATATTCAACATTCAACACTGACATACAGCACTCTATATATATATATATATATATATATATATATATATATATATATATATATATATATATACACACACACAGACACACACGCACGCACGCGCACGCACACACAAAGCCCTATAGTCAACATTCAACACTGACGTACAGCACCTGTGGCGTGCCCACATATACTGTGTTTTTCAGAAGATGGTTAGGGTTAGGAAGTCTAGATAACGGACAGGCAAACAGACGGGCAGGCAGGTTCTGCCCCAGTCAGCGATAAACTGATACATCACAAGCTAGATGTTGTCAAGGCCCGCGTTGGCAGCAAGTGAACAGTATGGATGCACAATCAGACCATCAAGTCATATTTGTTGAGTACTTTGGCCCATTAGTCTTAGTCAAAGTTTCAACTTCACTGCAATAGGCTCACCCTATACTTGCTCCATTCCTGTGGCAGTGAAAATCAAATGAAATGTTCCTCCCTGTCCTATATGAAAAACTGGAGAACAAACAACTGTCACTTTTGCACGCTGGTAATAGCAACTGGAAGACAGATAAAAGAGGTGCAGTGCTGATAGGCAAATATTACAGGCTACTGTTCACATGATCGGACACAATAGTTTATAGACTAGCATTAGAGATTGAACTCATAGAACAGTTTGTAAACAGGCACTAGACAATGAAGAGACAGCCCACAATTTGTAGACAAACACCAGACAATGAACAGACAGCCCACAATATGTAGACAGGCATCAGACAATGAACAGACAGCCACAATTTGTAGACAGGCATCAGACAATGAACAGACAGCCCACAATTTGTAGACAGGCATCAGACAATGAACAGACAGCGCAGTTTGTAGACAGGCATCAAACAATGAACAGACAGCCCACAATTTGTAGACAGGCATCAGACAATGAACAGACAGCCCACAATTTGTAGACAGGCATCAGACAATGAACAGACAGCGCAGTTTGTAGACAGGCATCAAACAATAATCAGACAACCCACAGTTTGTAGACAGGCATCAGACAATGAACAGACAGCGCAGTTTGTAGACAGGCATCAAACAATAATCAGACAACACACAGTTTGTAGACAGGCATCAGACAATGAACAGACAGCACACAGTTTGTAGACAGGCATCAGACAATGAACAGACAACCCACAGTTTGTAGACAGGCATCAGACAATGAACAGACAGCACACAGTTCGTAGACAGGCATCAGACAATGAACAGATAGCCCACAGTTTGTAGACAGGCACCAGACAATGAACAGACAGCCCACAGTTTGTAGACAGGTATCAAACAATGAACAGACAGCACACAGTTTGTAGACAGGCACCAGACAATGAACAGACAGCCGACAGTTTGCAGGCAGGCATCAGACAATGAACAGACGGCCCACAGTTTGTAGACAGGCATCAGACAATGAACAGACAGCACACAGTTTGTAGACAGGTATCAAACAATGAACAGACAGCCCACAGTTTGTAGACAGGGATCAGACAATGAACAGACAGCCCACAGTTTGTAGACAGGCATCAGACAATAAACAGACAGCACATTGTTTGTAGACAGGCATCAGACAATGAACAGACAGCCCACAGTTTGTAGACAGGCATCAGACAATGAACAGACAGCCCACAGTTTGCAGACAGGCATCAGACAATGAACAGACAGCCCACAGTTTGTAGACAGGCATCAGACAATAAACAGACAGCACACAGACTGTAGACAGGCATCAGACAATGAACAGACAGCACACAGACTGTAGACAGGCATCAGACAATGAACAGACAGCACACACTTTGTAGACAGGCATCAGACAATGAACAGACGACCCACAGACTGTAGACAGGCATCAGACAATAAACAGACAGCACACAGTTTGTAGACAGGCATCAGACAATAAACAGACAGCACACAGACTGTAGACAGGCATCAGACAATGAACAGACAGCCCACAGTTTGTAGACAGGCATCAGACAATGGCTACAATTTAACAAGACAAGATCTTACCCTCAAGTGGTTTCTCCCATGATCACCAATGATGTCCTCTATTCCAGCCATGATATGATCAGTGACCTAGAATCAATTGTTTTTGAAATAAGTCAAGAACAATTATCTTTGTCTTGAGACAAATTAAGTGTACAGTGTTAGCTTACACACAGGCCATCTCTCTGGACCTTGAAAAGACTTCAGAAATTAACATTTTCTTTTTCAAAGGAAAATAGTTATCATAAGAAAACCTTTTTAGAAAGTTTTGAAAATATTCTTAGGATAAATCTTTGCACCCATCAAAGATGCAAACAGGAATGTAGATTCAGAAGCTACAAAATAATTCATAATCTGTTTAAATCACCACTGATCACTGGCATCATGTCATCATGAGAGCTAATAAACTGAAAGGCTAGGCACAGAGAGAGAGAATGACTGACGATAGAGAGGTAAAAAGGTAGTACACAATAGAGTTTAATGACTGCAGACCATGAGGCAGGCGCTAGTGGAAAGATAATATCCAGTCTAACCTAAACAACAACAACAACAAAACACCTGGAGTCAGCAAGTGGACAGACAGGGCCAATCAGAGAGAGAGATGGAGATGGCTGATTTCAGCAGCAATAAACCTCAAGGGCTTGGAATGCTGAAGAAGTATGTATTCAGCCCCACACTGTTACAGTCCAATCGGTACTTGATAGGTTATAAACGGCAAGCCACCTTTGCTTCTCCTATTATTTCCTGGTATACATCTTAACTGGGTCATATAGAATCAAGGTTTCTTCATCTTCTTCTTCCTACTTCCGCTTTGTATCCACCAACAGAGATAGGTCATCAACCAGCTAATGCCAAGCTGTCCTATCCTCTGCTATTGTATGTAGCTCACTCCATGGCCTCCCTATCTTTTCAATGTAGTTAAGGTTGCTTTAAAAACAAACACAAACTTTCCCACCTTGATGGGGATTTGAATACATGAGCATGTGGCCAGCAGGCACTATGTCTGGCCACTGCACCAGCACATCATGTGACACTGCTGTGTAAATGTAACAGATGATTTGTCTCCATTTTTATTTATTCTTGTTGCTCAAAGCAACATGCCTTATGACTATGTGTATCAATGCAACACATTGAGTGTTATTATTTATTTCATGTTTGGTGTGGGTATGCAAAAGAAATCTGGCTAACTATAAAATGCAGTTCAGTAAAGATTGTATCTTTAAAAGTCACTTACTGATGCCTTATTCACTGTGATTATTGTGCCAAATTGGGTTTCTACTCTAAATCTACCTGGGACGAGTTAATGAAAAAAGCATTGAGATGTTAATTGGCTGGTTTCATACTGCTGGAATGTAAGTAGGGGCCACTCCTGCTCAGAGAGACTGTGGAGATAACTGTCAGTCCTGTAAATCTAAACAACCTTGGAAAGTGGTATGTTGGCACACCTTTCCCTCTCTCCACAGTAACAATAAAGGTTAAAGTTGAGAGAGATCGACTTCACTGCATCGGGTTTTATATCCACGTGGCTCCCTCTCTCTCTGCCTGCTGAGAGCTAATAAAGCACCTAAAATGAACCACCGGGGTAACCCAAAACAGAGTAAAAATTTAAAATATAATTTTTTTACAAGTTTCAATTTAAAACTTTACTCTTTTTCCTTTAATTGGTGGGGATTGTTTTTTTTTTTCCTGTGTCTTTCCCGGGCCCTCATTGTGGGGAAAACAAGAAAAACCAACAAAAAATGGTAGAATAGACTAAAAGGGGACATCCCACAAGTTGCACCAATAAGCAACCTGTAAAACAGATGTGCATGCACTGGGTTGGAGCAAACTAAAGCCAAAGGGGGACAAAAAAAACCCTGAACTTTAGTTGGTTTTTCAGTCGGGAAATGAAGACAAGAATTTTTCTTTTTAGTTATTAAAATCATTTTATTTGGGGCAAGGGAAAAAAATAAAAATCCAAACCCTTTGAAAAAAAAACATTCAAAACCTCGTTCTAATATGTATCTTACTACACATATTTAAGAAGTCTGTATTTATTTTAAGGGGCCAATATTTAAAAAAATCAAAATTTTATAAATAATTCTATATTTTACAAAAAACAAAGCTTCAAAACATCAATAATCCTGAATCACAGCTGCCGATTACCTGTAGTTTTTTTGTATCCGAAACCATGGTTTTTAACCCTTAGGTCGGGATTAGGGTATCGCAACCTTTTCCCTTTTATTCCATTGTAAAAACCGTAAAGGGAATTGTGGGGATCCCGCCCCTCCCGGGAGTGAACCCGGGCCACAAAGGGGTTCGTCACCCCGGGCTCTGCGAAAAACCGTTACCAAAATACATAGAGAGCTGGGTGACTTTCCCGTAAAAACCGGTGAAAAATGATGACGGCCAAAGTGGGGAGAACATTTTTTTTAAGGCGGTCTCGCGGGGGCCAGGGAGCCCCCAGGGAAAACATACGGCCCTCGGATTCCACCCCTAAAAACTATTTTCAGGGGGTAGTCAAATGGTTTTAACAATAGTAAAAAAAATTTTAAAATTGGAAAATTTTAAACAGGGGAAAAAATGTTAAAAGTGGGAAAATATGAAACAGTGACTAATTTTTTTCTATCAAAAATAACAATAGGGGTATGTAAAAACGGACAGTATTTTACAGTTGGGTAATGTTAACAAAAAGATGATAAAGTAAAAGTAGGATAACCCCTCAAAAAGAAACAATTGTAAAGGTGAGACATACACTTATATGTAAAGTAACAATGGGGGAAAAGTTAAAAAAGAGATATGTAAAGTAGGACAAAGCATGCGAACAATATGTAAGGTAGACTAGTAAAAATGGGGGCAACATGATAAGGGGGGAAAAAATGGTATGAAGTTAAATTACTAAAAGAATCCCTCTTCAGTTCTCCAAAAAACAACTAAGGGTTTTTATAACCAATTTTGACATGAAATTAGCATCAATAAATGAAACCCCAATCATTTAAAAAAATTATTAATAATCCTAAAATCAGGTATGACATGATATTAACATCAATTTTTGTGAATCCCCATAAAAAAAATTTGACATAAAGGTTAATCACTATTCCTTTCAATCCCACAATCATTGTAAAAAAACCTTCCAAAGGATACCCCAATCAGTTATAAATAAAATTTTAAATTTTTGAAACCTCAATCAATTTTGACATGAAATATTATAGAAGGGCAATCACAATCATTATAACATGTAAAAACATCACGTGTGAATCCCACAAACAAACCCCGCCGAAAAAAATTACAGAAGGGAAATCACAAAACATGAAAAGCTCAAAGCTGATCTTTCCCACTCTGTAAAATCAAACTGTTTTGGCCGAGGGGCATGGCAAAAATGACTGCAAAAAACAAAAATTGAGAAATGCACAAAACATAAAATGTGGGACAAAAAACTTTCCCTTCCTTTTTCTTCTTTTAAACCTCCGCCCTTATTTATGGACTCTTTTTCCATTTTTTCTGTTTTTTCTGATTCCTATCTTCTTTTATTTGTATTTATAGTTCCACCCTCCCCTCTTTTCTTTATTGCTTAATAAAAAATCCCTATCTTTTGTATTTGTTCCCCCAATTAAGAACACTAGAGAAAAAACCCGAAAAATGAAAGACAAACATAAGCAAAGGATCCTCTAGGAGTAGGGGGTCTTGGGTAAAATGGTCAAGCTGTTTGCATTTTCGCCTAAAGGTCAGGGGGTTTATTCATCTGCTATTCAGTTCACATGTGAATTTTTCAAAGATCTAGGGGATTGTTGGGGTGAAGCTACAAATTTTTTTGGAT
>CAJHNH020005520.1:0-20458 GCA_905116865.2 Candidula unifasciata
GTGTTACCATTAGCTATATCACTAAGCCATAGATGTCACTAGCCATATATAGTGATACCATTAGCTATATCTCTAAACCATATATGTCACCATGGGAGTGATACCATTAAGCTATATCACCATAAGCCATTAGCTTATATAGCCATAGTCACCATATGAGTTGATACCTTAGCTATATCTCTAAACCATATAGTCACATGGGAGTGATAACATTAGCTATATCACTAAGCCATAGATGTCACCATGGGAGTGATACCATTAGCTATATCGCTAAGGCCATAGGACGTCACCATGGATTGGTACCATTAGCTACGACACTGGTTTAACAGATGTCACTATGGGAGTGGTATCATTAGCTACCACACTGGCTTACAGATGTCACTATGGGAGTGGTACCATTAGCTATCACACTGGCTTACAGATGTTGACATGGGAGTGGTACCATCAGCTATCTCACTGGCTTACAGATGTTGACATGGGAGTGGTACCATCAGCTCTCTCACTGGCTTACAGATGTTCACATGTGAGTGGTACCATCAGCTATCTTTCAGATGTTGACATGGGAGTGGTACCATCAGCTATCTCACCGGCTTACAGATGTTGACATGTGAGTGGTACTATCAGCTATCTCACCGGCTTACAGATGTTGACATGGGAGTGGTACTATCAGCTATCTCACCGGCTTACAGATGTTGACATGTGAGTGGTACTATCAGCTATCTCACCGGCTTACAGATGTTGACATGGGAGTGGTACCATCAGCTATCTCACTGGCTTACAGATGTTGACATGGGAGTGGTACCATCAGCTATTTCACTGGCTTACACATGTTGACATGGGAGTAGTACCATCAGCTACCTCACTGGCTCACAGATGTTGACATGGGAGTGGTACCATCAGCTACCTCATTGGTGTTGACATGGGAGTGGTACCATCAGCTACCTCATTGGCTTACATCTGTTGACATGGCAGCGGTACCATCAGCTATCTCATCAGCTTACAAAAGTTGCCATGGGAGTAGTACCATTAGCTATCTCACTGGCTTACAAAAGTTGCCATGGGAGTGGTACCATTAACTAGCACACTGGCTTACAGATTTCACCATGGAAGTGATAGCATTAGCTACCTCACTGGCTTACAAATGTCACCAGGGAGTTACCACACTGAGTTATACTATAGGTATTAAAACTAGAGTCACCAAGACTGACTTCACTGGGAGACACCAACGATAACATGACTGAATGTATGCTCAGTTTTATTTCTGGGTCCTGTTCCAGTGAGCTGCTTGGTCACACCCTATCAACTTTTTTATTGGCTTTCTTTTGTCACATTTATTTCATACATGGGCAGACATTTGTATTTAGTTAGCTATTCTCATAACCACAGTCAAACTAAGATGGAAACTTGGTCTGTGCACTGTTTACATTTGGACATCTATTTATGTTATCATGGTAACTTCAGATTGATGATGTGATCTTTCTGTTTACATAACATAGGAGAGTAGAGTTTTAGTGATACAGCCTCGATCACTTTTATGTAATGTCTTCAGTCTGTGGTAAAATAAGTTATCAAGGTAATCATGTGGCTGATTTAAAATTTGCGGCAGATATGTGTACAGAAACTCGACAATGTGTTTTATGCATTTCAGCAAGAAAATGATTCATTTTTTGCTTCATTATCTGGTGATTTAACTTTGTAGAAATAAACTTGACAAAAAAAACAAGCAAAATATGCCCGGCAGTAAATTGTGCAGTGTACTGTTTGTGTCCAAATTATTTAAATTTACAACGGGAAAACATTGTTTAAAAAAAATTATCGCCTAACATTCTTGTTGTACAGTACCTATAATGAAAGTGCTTATATTTATTCATCTTACACAACTATACCTTTATATTTATCTCAGTACTACAGGTGCAGCAAAAGTCACAAGGAGAAAGTTAATTAAAAAAAAAAAGCTATCAACCATAACTTACTTTGTGCTCTCTCACATGCACGCACGCACACAACATGCACCCACACATAAACACACACATGCATGCACATACAGTATGTATTAGCCTCACTGTTTCTCTCTCATTACAACAGCCAGTGAACCATGAAGTGTGTGCCCGGCTGGTGTTTCCTCTGCTGATGTGATGTGGGTTTGTCTTCTCCAGCAAACACTCATTCACTTTACCCAGTCTATTTCTGTTGCTGTCCACAGCTTGGCAGCTGTGTTTTTTTAAACACTAGGATTCAGGCAGGATTTCATTTGTGTATATTGTGTACGTGTGTGTGTGTGTGTATGCCTGTGTGCATGTGAATGTGTTGGAAAGGGAGACAAGTGGGAGCAGAGTGACAGTATGAGCATTCTTAGTAGCAATTATTATTATTTTTTTTTTAAAATGGCTGTACTAGAGCTGAAGAAACAAACTGTCTTGTAAACCTAGAGTTTTCAGTTTGTAATGACATGTACACGAACACACATTCACATATATATACACAGTTGCCTGTACACAAACAAAGATGCTTCCTCTCCAACATGCGGTTCTTATCTTTTAATTAACTCTATCTTGGGGACCCCTAGATTTGACGGGAGAGTTCTCAGGAAAAGTCCAATAAGTATAGGGGTGTTAGGGTGTGAAATGAACACAGACCAGCCCTACCCTCACCCCGATTATGTTGGACTTTCCTGGGAACTCCCCACAAAATCTTGGAATCCCCGAGATGGGTGAACTAAAAGCAATGTACCCAAATTGCACACACAAACACAGTGACAAGCACATGTGCACACACATACACAGTCACAAGGGTGTGCGCACACACACACAAACTTACACTTGCTGAGTGGGTCCTGGTAGCTTGTTTTCTGCTTGTATCCCAGAGACCCAGAGAGGTCGAGTGCAATAAGGCTTGTGGTCCCACCGAGAGAGAGAGAGGTCAGGTGCAATAAGGCTTGTGCTCCCACTGAGAGAGAGAGAGAGAGACCCAGAGAGGTCGAGTGCAATAAGGCTTGTGGTCCCACTGAGAGAGAGAGAGAGAGAGACCCAGAGAGGTCGAGTGCAATAAGGCTTGTGGTCCCACTGAGAGAGAGAGAGAGAGAGACCCAGAGAGGTCGAGTGCAATAAGGCTTGTGGTCCCACTGAGAGAGAGAGAGAGACATGCACACATATAATGTTTCCATGAGATAGGTTGTGATGTGAAACATTTCGTTATTACGGTGAATATCTATGTGCTTCTTTTATAGGGGATTAATTTAACCTCTGGCTTGCTAGTAGACTGGATCATTGTGTTTCAAAATTATGTTTTAGTAAAAGTGTCTTCAGCATAAAATATTTGGAAAGCTCTGCACTAAATGACAATGATCCCTGAAAATGATGGTAACTTTGTAGTGAGGATCTGTCTAAACGGTTGCTTGCTGTATTCTTGTCATGTCTCATTGAAGTGTCCTTGATTTTCATAATCACATGAGCCCTCTGTGTTTGGTTATTTAATGACTTAAGTAGGGTACACGAGGAGTGGTTGGCCAGATAGTTACAACACCGATCTTACATTCGGGAGACCTGTGTTCACATCTTGGTAAGGTGATTTGTTCTGTCATGGGCAAAAATAAAAACTTTAACTGGAAGGGTTCTGGTAACTGCACACTGGCCATTGGGGCTGTAAATCCTCAGACTTGACCACTGTCCTTCACTGCTGTAAACAAGTTGTAAATATGTGTAGTCAAGACAGTTTTAATGACATATGGACTGCTGTGATATCACATAGCTATCTCTGCTTTCCCAGAGATATCTCAGGTACATATGTTATTAGCTGCTGGAGCCCAGAGTCATGATTATGACCAGCTCTTCTTGTTTGTTGGTGTTGAAACTCAGACAGAGACTGTGGTAGTGAACACTGTCACTAGAAGTGTATTACTGGCATCCAGTCAGGTCTGGTTCTTCTTGAACTGAGTCATCCCTCTGGGAACTCAATGAAATGCCTCAAACCAATGGCCTAATTTCCACTCAATGCATCTGTGTTATGTTGAATTATGGCCTGGCTGCATCTGTATTTGCCTCTTCACAGCTGTGGTGTTCACTAGAGGTGGCTCTTTAGGACATGCTCTGGAGAAACGTCTTTACTCTGACCTCACTCCAAAGATGGAAGTCATTTTCTTGACAGCGATTACCTTGCTCATCAGTGCTGAGTGAAAAGATTTACAACCAGTTATGACTTTCCCGGTTTTGACAACCAGAACACTGAGACTTTCAGAGTTGCCAGAGTACCAAGTGTACAGGTATTAATGCTCTGATTTACTTCTGTCTGCAGCCACATGTTGGTGACCAATTGCTCTGTCTTTGTAGAGAGTTGAGTTAAGAATTGAATAGGTATTCCCATATGTGCTCCGTTCTCATCTTCAGCAGTCAGCGCAGTTTCAATACTGATGGCACTGGTCAAAATCTAGTTATATGTCCGTCTGGCCTTTCCTCTGAGTGTGGTGAACTGGCCAGACCCTCTGGTTATATGTCCGTCTGGCCTTTCCTCTGAGTGTGGTGAGCTGGCCAGACCCTCTGGTTATATGTCCGTCTGGCCTTTCCTCTGTGTTTGGTGAGCTGGCCAGACCCTCTGGTTATATGTCCGTCTGGCCTTTCCTCTGTGTGTGGTGAGCTAGCCAGACCCTCTGGTTATATGTCCGTCTGGCCTTTCCTCCGAGTGTGGTGAGCCGGCCAGACCCTCTGGTTATATGTCCGTCTTGCCTTTTCTCTGAGTGTGGTGAACTGGCCAGACCCTCTGGTTAAATGTCTGTCTGGCCTTTCCTCTGAGTGCGGTCAACTGGCCAGACCCTCTGGTTATATGTCTGTCTGGCCTTTCCTCTGAGTGTGGTGAACTGGCTAGACCCTCTGGTTATATGTCCGTCTGGCCTTTCCTCTGAGTGTGGTGAACTGGCCAGACCCTCTGGTTATATGTCCGTCTTGCCTTTTCTCTGAGTGTGGTGAACTGGCCAGACCCTCTGGTTACACCCTGGTGCCTCATTCTCTCCAGGTAGTCGTGGGACCTAGGGTGCACTCTCTCGTGGGACGTAGGTGCGTTGAGGTTAGGGCCAGTTCTAGATATTTAGGGATCGTTAAAAGTATCAGAAAGCGGAGAAACCCAGTCTAACCACCCTCTAACATGCTGGACTGTCACTTGACGTCATCTGTGGGTAGGATATTAATAAAGAACCCATAGTTGTGGCAAAACTAGGCATTTCCCATGTCACAACACCTTCTGGTGCATGTCATCATATTGATGTCACATCTTCTGGTGCATGTCATCATATTGATGTCACAACATCTTCTGGTGCATGTCATCATAGTGATGTTGCAGGCTCTTCGCAGAATGTCACCACCCGATACTAGTCCCCGTTTCTCTGCAGAAATTATTTTCATATCCAACGTCTCCGATATCCTGTTTTTAAAAACAAAATGTCATTCTGGTTGACCCCAGCTTTTTTAAACAATGCTTTCCAGTATTCTTGTAAGTAATTAGACAAGTCATATATTTCTGCCTCCCAGATATGATGTTTAAATGAAACTCAAACCTCCTTGCGTGTATAACTTTGTATGCAGCCCCCACAGAAAGATTTATTGCATACGTTTGGCTGTTTTGTTTTTGGAACACGTGCAAGGAAAAGTCTGTGTTCTCCTCTACGCATCTGTCGTTGGTAGCCAGCTCTCACATGCAGACTACCAAACAGGCAGCACTTGATATTTGCATAAATAGATTGCTCATTTTGACCGGCTGTCCTCGCACGAATGTCGCATTTTTTTCGCTCTCTGTAGTAGAGAGCAGAGCTGCCAGAAAATGAACTATTGCTGGTCTATCCCCTCTCTTTTGACCGCTGTCCTCGCATTCTTGTTGTCTCTGTCACCCCCACACCCCAATCCTTCCCCTTCCGATACTTCCTTCTTTCTGTCCCCTCTTGTCTTTCTCTGGCTTGTCCTGCTGCCCTGTATCCCCGTCTCTCTCTCTCTCTCTCTCTCACACTCTCTCACACACACACACACACTCACCATCCTCTGTTATTGTGCACTCTCTGGTTCTTGTGCACGAACACATGTTCTGGGCCTGAAACTCAATGAATCCACGTCCAATAAACCACGAGACAAGATGGCTGCATCCACAGACACGGTTCAGCATAAACAGCACAACGTGTAACATAACATCCTTATACTCAGCAACTTTAACATACAACAAATATAACAAGCTGCCTTACTTTAGACAACTTGAAGATCTCAGTTACTGCAATCATGGGAGGGGGAGGCGGAGACACAACAACAGTCTAACACATAATACCTGGGTGTTTAAAAAAAAAACACGATCTTAACAAAAAAAAAAAACAAAAAAAAACCGACGGGAAAGGAAGCGCGATGAAATAGCCGTGGTCTCAAGCAACAATAACTGAAATACTGCAATCAGAAAACTGCTGTCTCGATTCTGCCTCATTAATGTTGCTCAGATTCTGCAGGTCCCCCACAATCTTTCAGTTGCCTGACATCCGGCCAAAGTGGAACTGTTCCTTTTACTGTTGTCACATGTTGCTGATCCCCTAGATGATCATTCAACATATGCTACATGAGAAATCCCCTGTATAGGTAAGCATATAAACAGCAAACTTGTAGATAACTTTAGCTTTTAGTAAACTTTAAACAGTAACTGGAGTTGACTTCGTTTGTAGATTAAACACATATATACATGACAAGCAACAACCCAGCTCTCGCCATATGTGCAGACGGAAACTCATGAACAAAACTGCCCAACCGTTACCCATTGCGATGGCCAAGCCTACATTCACACCCTGCTTTCAAGTAAATTTTTTTCCGGGGATGTCGCAAACCAACTCCAAATAGTGTTTGTTCTGAGGTTTTACACTGCTACTTTACGTTTGCCATTGCTACTCAACGATACAACGCTCATACCGTTGTCCACAACTAAATATTTTTTTCCGCCATCTGCAGCTACACATGTTGTACATGTGTAAATATGGCGGTGCAGCCCCCAAAACAAAGCTTGATCCACCTTATGTATGTCGTCTTTTTACACTTATTCGCCCCCCCCCGCCCTCGCCCCCCTGAACAGTACCATTATAAAGTAGCTTTCATATTTATGTTGCTGTCATTGCTGACTCAGATCCCTCTATGAGTGTAGATCTGTACCAGTAATATATCCCTGTCCCCAGTATGAAAATGTGGACCTGTGATTAATCCATCTTAAGTGGCTTGGAACTGGCCCCTTACCACTCACGGACATTTACCTTTTTTTTTTTTTAAATACAGAAAGAACCTTTTTACTTGTACAACTCAGAAGCCACATGTACATTTGTAACTCAGAAGGTAAGTATTATTGTTCAAACACAGAAGGATAAAGTGAGGGGTAGGTAATTGGTGTTTCGATCATCATTCCTGTCATCGTCCAGTCACACCGTGTGTCTTTGGGTCACCACTTGCTGCTGATTGGCCAGGTCGCTACTTGCTGCTGACTGATCAGCTCCTTCCACATTTGACGGTCAGGTGCAGTGGACTTCATGGTTGTATGCCTAAGGACGTTCTGTATCCGGTTCTTTCTTGGTCTGCCTTTTCTCCTCTTTCCTTTCACGGAACTCTGTATTATGTTGTTGTTGAGACCGTTAGATCGTATTATGTGTCCATACCGTTGCATTTTCCGGCTTTTCACTCTAGTTTAAAGTAGGATAGTAAAAGTAATCTTCATCTTCTTTTCTTGTACCGGCTGTACACTCCGGTGGCAAGTTCTGGATCATCGTCCACCTCCGGACTTGATTCTTGATCCAGAGCTTGAGCGTTGCGTGCACATCCGTTTCAAATATATGGCTTATTTATTTGCAGACTGTTGTTTCCATACCTCTCGGACAGATGTACTCCGACTTCGAAGGGAGACGACCTACGACATGCTTGATGGTTTATTCTTGTCTTCCTTTCGATGGGGTCCCGGAACCCACACAGGGAATAAAGGGAATAAAGGGAATAAAGGGAATACATCTGAGAAAACGTTGAATGTACGAGGCCTTGACAAATACCACGTTACCCGGACTCTCTTGGTGTAAGGTTGTAATGTGTTGGCTCAACCACACCTGGATAATTGTCTCCAGAAGTAGGGGCACAGGAGGTAGGTAGACACTAGTCAAGTGTCCACAGCTCTCCTGTACCCACTGTACGTGCCAAATTCTCCATATGGCTTATAGTTTGCCAGGCTTCAACAAGGGCACACTTGTTGCCTGCAGTCAGCCCCGAATGCAGGAATAATTGGGTGATGATAGGGCCCAGGAATGCTAACGAAGACAAATCGGATTACTTGTGTGTTATGCAGTGAACATAAGATTTATTGTTAGCGTTTTCTGTGTTGAACAGATAAAATGGCCGTCCTGCACAGGCAGGTGATATTTGGAATATAATTAGAGTATTATTAGTGCATTCTTGGAAATAAATGTTACCTACATATCTATACCGGCGCTTGGAATGTATGCGTGAATCACGCACAATGTTTAATCTTTCTGACTGGGGTGAACATAAAACTGCGTTCGTGTTTATGACTGTGTTGTTTAGTTTCTTATATTGCTGTCTCAGTGTGTGACTTTTTTTTCTTTCTCTTAATTAACGCGGGTTGGTCACAGTCTAGGACCTTGTGTGTTTTT
Source organism: Candidula unifasciata (assembly GCA_905116865.2). NCBI lineage: Eukaryota > Metazoa > Mollusca > Gastropoda > Stylommatophora > Geomitridae > Candidula > Candidula unifasciata. Next base: position 8,651 of record CAJHNH020005520.1, read on the forward strand.
CCTTCCTGTTTCTTAACGCTGCCTGGTCTTGCTGGTCACACTCGCCATCGCCATGGGCTGGGACTGACACGTATGTATAGCACAATGTAACAATGTCTTTTTGGAAAACGGACAGGTGCCAACGAAGTGAAGAACTTGTGGAGCTCACTGTGTGTATCGGTGGTCCTCTGATCGTTTCTTTGAAAGGCTGTAAGGTGTTTTGCTGTTTGTAGTTGTAGATCTAGAGCAAGGGAGAGAGAGAGAGAGAGAGAGAGAGAGAGAGAGAGAGAGAGAGAGAGAGAGGGGTGGAGAGAGGAGAGTTGAGTTGATTCAAGAACCTTCATCACAGCACTCGGGACATATAAGCGCTTCTTATAAGCGCTCTGTCCCCATCTTCAGCAGCCAGCGCAGAGTTACAATACTAATGGTGCCAGTAGCATTCTGATTAAATGTTCCTCATGCCTTTCCTATGAGCGTTGAGCATCGGCCAGAACCCCTCGTCACTCCCAGCTGCATCAGTCTCACCAGTCTGTGGTGATCTATTTGCTCCTCTGAATTGTATACACTCTCTTACACGACCCTAACCACGTCTGCCTTAACATGTATCAGTATTCCACCAAGTTGTGCGAGCCAGCCAGTCTGTCCGCATATTCATTGCCTAACACACCGGCTCATCCAGGAGAAAAGATCCAGACAATACTCCTCACCCGTGACCTCCGCTGCGAAGCATGCCTGTCCTGACCTTCCTCAGCATGCTTTTTGAAACATTTACAAAAACGATGTGTGTTGGTGTCGTGTTCTCTAACCAGCTGAAAGCTGCATTGACCGCCTCCACCTCCATTCTTAAGCTGGATGTTGTGGTATCAGACGCTAGGCTGCCCTACATCTAACTTCGACCATTTTGCTAAGAAACCCTTCAGCACTTCTTTTGCCTCTTGACACTGAACCGTCTGTATAAATAATCACATCCTCTGAGTGAGCATAATCTTGAATTAATTGCTCAATTTCCACTGCCGTGGCACCTACTGGACAGAGAGAGTGAGAGAGAGAGATGGGAGGGAGGAGGGGGAGTGTATAAATCATTTCTACACAAAGGTAGGAGAGAGAACTAACACACACAGGACATTAAATACTATTTACTCGCATTGGAAAGTGCACACGTAAGAAAACATCTCAAATCCCCTAACATTTCGATAATTTAAAAAAAAAGGGGGGAGGGGGAGGGGTAGTGCGTGGGATAGAAGAAGAAGGGTAACTTATATCTACTCATCAGGGTAAAAAAAAAAAAAACCGGAACTGACAAAAGTTCATGAAATGATGAACATATATGTTGTTGTTGGTTTGATTTAGACAAAAACCGTTTGTATTGTCGTGTAGACGGCAGGCCTTCGTGTGGCGGTGTCGCGTCTGAGATATCAGAGACCATGATTATATAGGGCTAAGGCTAGCCAGCGGCCTGGCTCTGGGAAACAGAATGTGAGCATTGTATTGATTGACACTAGTACAGATATTTTCGATCAATAGCTGGCTTTCTAGGAATGTCCTAACCGGTGTTTTATGGACGGAATCTGCGCCAAGGTTTAGGACAACGGTCGCATTGTTTGTTAGTTGATGTGGTTAGAAACCAGGTTGCTGTCACCGCCACCAGTTAATCCGGATTAATTTGTGGTGGTTACTGCTGTTGCTTTGGGTTGGGGTAGGCAGTGTGGCACGGCGCTGAGTAAACAACCACACACTAGCGCCTTCATACCTTTCATATAAACATAAGGAGATTCTCAGGGCAGCACACGAATACGCTAGAAACCAAGTGTGTGTGTGTGTTAGAATTCACCTATCACCGGTGGAGAACCCAATATGTGTATAGACTGTAGGGTATCATCTTTAGATGACGGTACAGGACGAACCCCAGCAGTTTTTGACTGTTTGTGGTTTTATTACGTGATTTTACGTTTACCATTGCTTATTGAACGGTCGGCTCTCGATACTACTGGCAAAATCAACGCAAAGCGATTTGCTGCCAGATCACCCCGCAGCTGAAATCGAACACTGCATCTCTGATCGCAGTTTCTGAGCCACAGAGGCCGATCTGTGTATGGTAGAATTCACTAATGACCGTTGCAAAGCCGAATATGTGTTTGCAAGAATTCACAAATTACCTGCGAGTATATGCTGGAAATCAGGTGTCACCGGCTAGGAACCTCACACATGTATACCAGAATGCATCTGTTGCTGCATAAAGCTAATGTGTATACACTAGAATTCATGTATCAGCAGTGCTGGGTTTAGATATAAACTAAATAAGCCTCACCATCTGCAGGAACCTAAACAAGTATATTTTGCCCCCAAAAATGAAATTCTTTAAAGACATATTTCAAATGCAGTTTTATTTATATGCAGTCAACTTTTTCCCCCTCCAAACGTTTTGTAATTTTATTAATGTTGTTTTGAATATATTATCTAAGGTTTTTATTTATTCTAACGTGCAGCTCGCTTAAATTACATAATCAGCTTTTTATAGGTCAACTTCTAACTAGAGTCATCTCAGTCGCTGTCAGTATAAACTGTAAGGCAAATACACACACACGCGCACACATACCCAGCCTTTGTATATCTTTAGGCCTCATGAGGTCTAAATCCGGCCCTGGTTATAAGTTCACCGTGTGGATCCTGGGGTCCCATTTAATAGAGGCTGGGGGGGGGGGGAATAGACCTTTTGCTCCATGACATGCCTGTTGTAAAGGGCGATTCATTAGGGCTCTTTCTTAAGTCGGAGCGCATCTGCCTAAGTGGCGAGAACGTAAATACACATAAGCTAGATCTCTGAAACGCAGAAGTCAAGTTTTGGAACAAGGCCAGTCCAGAAGTGGACGAACAACCGCAGGATTTGCCGCCCGAGTTTACACATGGTGAAAACTAAGAAGAAAAAGAAAGCTTTGCTTAGCCGGGAAAAAAATCAGTGTATGTAAACCAGTGTTCACTTGTCGACCTCAGGGAACCAACTGGTTGTTTACTAGAAGTCATTTACAGTTGGCCAGCCACCCAATGGGAACACTAACATTCACAGATAATGATGGGCACCCTAAAGGGTGTGCTGGAATTCACATCTATGTGGTGAGCAACCATAGCACTCTCTTATTATTATCTACTTTCGTCCTTTTTGGGACTACATTTTTTTGTTATTTGAAGCCCCACCCTGGCTTTTGCCAGGGGCCGCAATATAGGCAGGCCACAAATATGGCCAATTGTCTGAACGCGGTTTCTGGGACCTTTCCACGGCGATCCTCATCCACACGGTGGCACTTTGTGTCATCGGGTGTTTATCGCTTGTGTGATGTCCTGGTGGGGTAGAAAGTCAGTCAGTCAGCTCTCTCTCTGTCTCTCTCTCTCTCTATCTATCTCTATCTCTGGCAAGGAACGTGTTTATGTTTACTAGAATTTAATACATATAAAGAAAACAATGTCTTGGAATATTTGTGTGTGTCTGTAATAAAGCCGAATGGGAGCCTTTATGGCCTCGTCGTGATGATTTACGGCTGTGGAACTTTTAGGATGCGTAGTTTGCACAGAAGGGAGCCGTTAGATAAAAGGCATGTGTCCTCATCATTTTCATGTGCCCTGCCGTGTGTCGTCGACGCTGATGTCTTCCCGTAGATCTGGATGCTTGGCGTCTTGAGCCAGTTCCACAGATATTCCTCTATGCCCTCGTTGCGGCTCGTCAAACCTCACCTCTCTTGGTCTCCCTGTGCCTCTTCTGCCCTTGGTCTTTCCAGTCATCTTGTCTCATCTCATCCCATGACCGAAGACCGCTGACTCATCTCTTTCTTGTATACATGTGTGCACACATGCACGCACCATAACACACACACACACACACACATATGCTTTCTTTATGTGGTAGGCTGATTGGTTCCGGTTATCGCTACTTAATCCCGGGTTCTTAGTTTACACCTGGGTCTGTTAAGTGGATTTAGCAGGGTAGAGGTTTGGGGTTTTGTCCCGGGCATTGTGGTCACTCTTGGTGATCTTCTAGAATCAGAGGGGTGATCTTAGTTCTCTCGCTTGTTGTGTGTGCCAGTGGATTGATACAATCGCGCCTGCACACAGGCCAGCTAGGTGCAAACATAAGGGTATGTTGTCATGGCTGACATGTTGGTCTCTCCCCAGGATGGAGTGGGTGGAGATCATAGAGCCACAGTCCAAGGAGCACATGTACGCCAACCTGGCCACGGGCAAGTGCGTGTGGGAGCCACCGCCTGGTGTCCGAATGTGAGTACCTTTCTATTGTTATTGTGTTGCATCTCTCTCTATCATTACACCTGTCTGTCTGTCTGTCTCTGTGTGTCTCTAGCTGTTTGCCTGCCTGTCTGTCTGGCACTTTTTGGCCATGTTTGAACATTTCATCGATATTCGTTTCTCCGTCTCTAAATCGTTCTGCATCGTAATGCCTCTGTCACTCACTGTCCAGTTTTCATTAGCATTTCAGTGGAGTTATTTTTCTCTCTCTTTCTCTCTCTCTCTCTCTCTCTCTCTCTCTCTCTCTCTCTCTCTATCTATCTATCTATCTATCTATCTATCTATCTATCTATCTGTCTGTCTGTCTGTCTGTCTGTTCTGTCTGTCTGTCTGTCTGTCTGTCTGTCTGTCTGTCTGTCTGTCTGTCTGTCTATCTATCTATCTATCTAATCTAACTCTCTCTCTCTCTCTCTCTCTCTCTCTCTCTCTCTCTCTCTCTCTCTCTCTCTCTCTCTCCTGTTATCTATGTGTCCTATTCTTTTCCTATTTTTACCCCTTCCCCCTTTCTCACACATCGTTGAGTGTTTTTTCCCTACTCTTTCTTTCTTCTCATTTTTTAAAAATCTCTCCATCTACCCATCTCTGTCTCATTTACTCTGCCGCAGTCCTGTCTCACCCTGTCTGTATGCGCGCGCGCTAGTGTGTGTGTGACGAGACTGTGCCCACCCGTCTGTCAGCGTGTCATGTCACACTGGAAACCTTGTGTGTGTGTGTGACGAGACTGCGCCCACCCGTCTGTCAGCGTGTCAGTCACACTGGGAATCTTGTGTGTGAGTGTGTGTGAGACGAGACTGTGCCCACCCGTCTGTCAGCGTGTCAGTCACACTGGGAACCTTGTTTGTGTGTGTGTGTGTGTGAGACGAGACTGTGCCCACCCGTCTGTCAGCGTGTCAGTCACACTGGGAACCTAGTGTGTGTGTGTGTGTGTGTGTGTGACGAGACTGTGCCCACCCGTCTGTCAGCGTGTCAGTCACACTGGGAACCTTGTGTGTGTGTGACGAGACTGTGCCCACCCGTCTGTCAGCGTGTCATTCACACTGGAAACCTTGTGCGTGTGTGACGAGACTGTGCCCACCCGTCTGTCAGCGTGTCATGTCACACTGGGAACCTTGTGTGTGTGTGTGACGAGACTGCGCCCACCCGTCTGTCAGCGTGTCAGTCACACTGGGAACCTTGTGTGTGTGTGACGAGACTGTGCCCACCCGTCTGTCAGCTTGTCAGTCACACTGGGAACCTTGTGTGTGTGTGTGTGACGAGACTGTGCCCACCCGTCTGTCAGCGTGTCAGTCACACTGGGAACCTTGTGTGTGTGTGTGACGAGACTGTGCCCACCCGTCTGTCAGCGTGTCAGTCACACTGGGAACCTAGTGTGTGTGTGTGTGTGACGAGACTGTGCCCACCCGTCTGGCAGCGTGTCATTTACACTGGGAACCTTGTGCGTGTGTGACGAGACTGTGCCTACCCGTCTGTCAGCTTGTCGGTCACACTGGGAACCTTGTGTGTGTGTGACGAGACTGTGCCCACCCGTCTGTCAGCTTGTCGGTCACACTGGGAACCTTGTGTGTGACGAGACTGTGCCCACCCGTCTGTAAGCTTGTCGGTCACACTGGGAACCTTGTGTGTGACGAGACTGTGCCCACCCGTCTGTCAGCTTGTCGGTCACACTGGGAACCTTGTGTGTGACGAGACTGTGCCCACCCGTCTGTCAGCGTGTCATGTCACTCTGGGAACCTTGTGTGTGTGTGACGAGACTGTGCCCACCCGTCTGTCAGCGTGTCATTCACACTGGGAACCTTGTGTGTGTGTGTGACGAGACTGCGCCCACCCGTCTGTCAGCGTGTCAGTCACACTGGGAACCTTGTGTGTGTGTGACGAGACTGTGCCCACCCGTCTGTCAGCGTGTCATTCACACTGGGAACCTTGTGCGTGTGTGACGAGACTGTGCCCACCCGTCTGGCAGCGTGTCATTTACACTGGGAACCTTGTGCGTGTGTGACGAGACTGTGCCTACCCGTCTGTCAGCTTGTCGGTCACACTGGGAACCTTGTGTGTGTGTGACGAGACTGTGCCCACCCGTCTGTCAGCTTGTCGGTCACACTGGGAACCTTTTGTGTGACGAGACTGTGCCCACCCGTCTGTAAGCTTGTCGGTCACACTGGGAACCTTGTGTGTGACGAGACTATGCCCACCCGTCTGTCAGCTTGTCGGTCACACTGGGAACCTTGTGTGTGACGAGACTGTGCCCACCCGTCTGTCAGCGTGTCATGTCACTCTGGGAACCTTGTGTGTGTGTGACGAGACTGTGCCCACCCGTCTGTCAGCGTGTCATTCACACTGGGAACCTTGTGCGTGTGTGTGACGAGACTGCGCCCACCCGTCTGTCAGCGTGTCAGTCACACTGGGAACCTTGTGTGTGTGTGACGAGACTGTGCCCACCCGTCTGTCAGCGTGTCAGTCACACTGGGAACCTTGTGTGTGTCTGCCGAGACTGTGCCCACCCCTCTGTCAGCGTGTCATGTCACACTGGGAACCTTGTGTGTGTGACGAGACTATGCCCACCCGTCTGTCAGCGTGTCATGTCACACTGGGAACCTTGTGTGTGTGTGACGAGACTGTGCCCACCCGCCTGTCAGCGTTTCATTCACACTGGGAACCTTGTTCGTGTGTGACGAGACTGTGCCCACCCGTCTGGCAGCGTGTCATTTACACTGGGAACCTTGTGCGTGTGTGACGAGACTGTGCCTACCCGTCTGTCAGCTTGTCGGTCACACTGGGAACCTTGTGTGTGTGTGACGAGACTGTGCCCACCCGTCTGTCAGCGTGTCATGTCACACTGGGAACCTTTGTGTGTGTGACGAGACTGTGCCCACCCGTCTGTCAGCGTGTCAGTCACACTGGGAACCTTGTGTGTGTCTGCCGAGACTGTGCCCACCCGTCTGTCAGCGTGTCATGTCACACTGGGAACCTTGTGTGTGTGACGAGACTATGCCCACCCGTCTGTCAGCGTGTCATTCACACTGGGAACCTTGTGTGTGTGTGTGACGAGACTGTGCCCACCCGTCTGGCAGCGTGTCATTTACACTGGGAACCTTGTGCGTGTGTGACGAGACTGTGCCTACCCGTCTGTCAGCTTGTCGGGCACACTGGGAACCTTGTGTGTGTGTGACGAGACTGCCCACCCGTCTGTCAGCGTGTCATGTCACACTGGGAACCTTGTGTGTGACGAGACTGTGCCCACCCGTCTGTCAGCGTGTCATGTCACACTGGGAACCTTGTGTGTGACGAGACTGTGCCCACCCGTCTGTCAGCGTGTCAGTCACACTGGGAACCTTGTGTGTCTGTGTCGTTATGTGTGTGTCCTGACCCGAACGGTCATTGTTGAAGCCTGTCCCATATACAGTATGTACACACTTTTGCTGTTGCATGATGTGTGTCTGAGACATCAGCAACTGACTACAAACCTGGTCACAGTGACACCCGTGTAGAACTCTTCCGGGTACAACGCCTAGTATTCGTGTCCGCCCTTGTTCTCTTTAGCTGTGTTTTTGTGTGTGACAAGTAACGACCTCACACTGCCTGATTGTGTACTTTTTGACGATAGTAACGATGTCTGACCATCAGATGAGTAAACATTTAACAAGTATTGAACTACATTTATAAAATTGGATGAAAAAGTACATATTCGAAAACACAGAAGGCATATATTCAAATTTTAATCGATTGTATTCGGACTCCATGTACTCCAACGCGCCTCGTTCAAATGCCGACAGCGTCTAGCTGAAGACAGAAGTGTAGTTAATTAATTATATAAGTTCTGCCAGTTTAACACACCTGTATGTTTTTCGTTAGCCAGGCCCGTCGTTGGCCTGACTACTGAAAAGTCCTGTCATTGATAATCTTTTGTGGCTTTCCGTGACAAGCCCAGTGCGCTCACCTCGTCATCCATCATCTATCATCATCATTATTATTATCAGTATCATCATTCTCAGCCTGCTCGGCTAGAGAGTGTAGGCGTTGATGCATCGCAACAGACCTCCATGATCGAATCGTTTATGATCAGTTCGCCTGGCTTGCTAGCGCAGTTGGTTAAAACCCGCTGTGCGGCGACTGGGTGACGAACTGCTTGTGGTCCGGGTTCACGCCCAGGGGTAGGCAGAAAAGCCACATTTCTCCCAGATTTACTGTATCTATCATGGAATCAAGGCCGAAGGGTTGCGACATCCATAGTACCGAGCCCAAGCGTTTATGGAGACTTATAAAAAAAAAATCAATGATCAGTTCCGTTGATGTTACACCTCCATGCTATCATCTTAGACCATCCTGTAGCATTATTTGTGCCTGTCTTCGCCTCTACTACTGTTGATCGTTTCCATCGTCAAACAGATTTGTCCCTTCCTCAGCTCGTGACCAAACACCGATGCCTATGCGTCTCTTACAGTTGTGTATACTGCTGTGTCCTGTGTATTCCTGCTCGGCTGTATCAAGACCAGTCAACCAGACGCTGCCAGGGCTGTTTTCTTGTTTTGTTTTGTTCACGCTAGCCGGATCTGCACCACATTGTAGTCAGTAGTACACTTGTCAGGTTTCACTGCAGCCTGTACCCGAGGTGGTGGTTGTGGTCGATCCGGTGGCGGTGGAAGTAGGGGGGAAAAGGGGTAGTAAAAAGCTACGATGCTGTAACTAAGTTAATCTGTTGTGTGAACTCTACAAGCACCACTCGGCAGATCGTTCAGTGGTGTAGCAACATCTTTTTGATGATAATGAGCTTCGTTTGTTGGTCGGTCCTCTCTCGATTACTGTTGTATGTGGGTACACATGTGTGAACAGACTGGAGATGGGATGTCTCAGTACGTGCCTGGTTGCAGAAATAGATTTTTGTGTGTCTTAATACAGGTTATTGTCTGTTTATGTGTACCGTTTCTTGTGTGTATGTGTGTGTACAGGCTATATGTTCACAAATATAGTATGTTCCTATACGGGATATGGTGCGTATATTTGTACAGAATGAAATGAAGCTCATTCCTGCCGTCTTTGTTGGTATAGGAAACATAAAACGTCACCTTTTAGATTGCAAATAACAAGTCAAAGCAGTGGCAAAATAAAAGATTAGTCACTGTTGAATTCCCTGCACGAGCATGCAACGAGAGTCACTATCAGTGGGAATTCTGGATGATACATTTTAGATAAGTAAAAAACAGAAAACAGCCATCTTTGCTGCCTGAATGTACCTCTTGTTAGAGCGTGTGGGTCTTCTGAGACTGCACAACTTGGGATTTTATTCTTCCCAGCGACCGACAACAATCCATCACCCTAGCAAGGATTTGAACCTGCGTCTCTGAATGAGACCCCAGCGTTCTTAACCACTGGACCAGTCGCTGGTGATTGGATCAGTACATATCACATGTGTAGCTAGTCTCGACTGTCTGTGATTGCTTGATTGGATCAGTACATATCACATGTGTAGCTAGTCTCGACTGTCTGTGATTGCTTGATTGGATCAGTACATATCACATGTGTAGCTAGTCTCGACTGTCTGTGATTGCTTGATTGGATCAGTAAATATCACATGTGTAGCCAGTCTCAACTGTCTGTGATTGCTTGATTGGATCAGTACATATCACATGTGTAGCTAGTCTCGACTGTCTGTGATTGCTTGATTGGATCAGTACATATCACATGTGTAGCTAGTCTCGACTGTCTGTGATTGCTTGATTGGATCAGTACATATCACATGTGTAGCTAGTCTCGACTGTCTTTGATTGCTTGATTGGATCAGTAAATATCACATGTGTAGCTAGTCTCGACTGTCTGTGATTGCTTGATTGGATCAGTACATATCACATGTGTAGCCAGTCTCTACTGTCTGTGATTGCTTGATTGGATCAGTACATATCACATGTGTAGCCAGTCTCGACTGTCTGTGATTGCTTGATTGGATCAGTAAATATCACATGTGTAGCCAGTCTCGACTGTCTGTGATTGCTTGATTGGATCAGTACATATCACATGTGTAGCCAGTCTCTACTGTCTGTGATTGCTTGATTGGATCAGTACATATCACATGTGTAGCTAGTCTCGACTGTCTGTGATTGCTTGATTGGATCAGTAAATATCACATGTGTAGCTAGTCTCTACTGTCTGTGATTGCTTGTGTCTCATCTACACCATTTGGGTCTATGGTCATTATCAACCATACCTTACAGCCATGGCTGTTCTGTGACTCCATCAGTGGTTGACTGGGTACATCCAGTTGTGAACATCTCATGGCTGTTCTGTGACTCAATCAGTGGTTGGCTGGGTACATCCAGTTGTGAACATCCCATGTCTGTACAAAGCGAGAACTCCTGCGCTGTTCGTTGGCTTTATGGGTCAGCGCTTTCGTTTACATTGAATATTGTGGTGGCTCTGTTTTTCCAAGTGTTGGCGTCTCTCAGTCAAGCAGCAAGACGCCAGGTGGGTGTGACCTTCTTGGTCAGGTCCCTTCATCGTGAGCCTTTGTCACATATCACTCCTGTCGCGTGCCTAATGTAAGGATTTCTCCTTCAGAACCAGCAGCACTCAGAGATAATTTTGTTGAGTCGTTTGGCTCGTATTGGTCTAAGGGATTCCCCGTGGCCAATATACGATCAACTTATCTCTGGAGTAGGGCAACTCAAGTATTGGCACTACAAAATATGTCAATATATATATATATATATATATTTCTAGGCACACTTGGCTGGACACCCCCACTACTTACTAAAGAAAGCCCCCAGGTTATGATAGTTCATTATCATAACCATGTTAACACATATAAAGAAGATACACATACATACACAACTGCGAAACACTTAAAAACGGTGAAATAGAGACACCTAAGTCAGCCATGAAAATGAATGTATATAATCAATATAAATTAGATATATAAAAGTGAGACAAATTGCCAGATCTCAGGAAATCATGTCCAAATCACTAGGATCTACACAGACAGAAGGTCTTGGAGATGACATCTTCTCATCACTGGACAATCTAGGAGCTGTGAGGAACACAACATCATGCGAAGCATCAGACTTATCTTCTCTTCTTTCTGTCTATGATGCCTCCCTCAGCTCCGGATGATTTGACTGTCTTTGACTCTGGGAATTCTGCTCCACTGGATCAAGTAGCAAGAGTACTTCACTACACAGCAACTGTACCGGTATCTAGCAAGTCTTTATCACCAGTAAGGACACACAATGTCTTTGAGCCACATTAAGCTCTGGCACTGGTAGCTGTTTGAGGCACAATCTCCCCCATTTTTGGAGATATCAGGAACCTTCACAGGTGTTAGCTGGTTGGTAACAAGTTGTTTCTGGTGGTTGGATGTTGGTGAGTGGATGTTGTTGAGACTGTGAATCTTCTGCCCGCTCTTCAGAAAATATACATCCCAAGCATATGTAAAACTGAGACCTTTCCAGATTGCCTTGAAAATGTAAAGTATACAGGCACAGATTAACACATCTGGAGGCTTGAGAAGCTGGCAAGGAGAATGGCGTCAGTTAGACATTTCAGGCGTTG
>CAJHNH020005521.1:0-20456 GCA_905116865.2 Candidula unifasciata
CAAATTTTTTCCGTCCTACCCCCTAAAAATTGAGGTCCGAGACAAAATACCCTTTCACATTAAAAGACACGCTAGATTTCGGAGGAAAGGTTTAAAATGGATCTTTATTTGGGTTTTTTGGGACCCAAACTGGGGGCAACAATTGAGATAACTTAAAAAGGGCCACAAGTGACATTTTTCCAGAATTTTTGGGCCCATCGGGGTTTAAACCAAAATCCAAAATTTGGGAAAAAAGTTGCCCCCTTTAGGGCTCTGTCTATCATATCACACCTTTACGAATACCCCTAGATGAGAAAATTTGGGCCCCTTTTGGGGCTCATGGTGACAGAAAATTGATAAAATAAAAGTGAAAAAAAAAATTTTAAAAGAAGAAAAATTCCAAAACAACCCTTTTTTGTGTCCTAAACCCCTAAAAAATTGAGTCCGAGACAAATAATTTTTACATATGAATAGGAAAAGCAATGCAAGTAAAGGGAAAACGGTGTCTGATTTTGGGTTTTTGTACTATGGGGCAACAATGAGATAACATAAAAATGACCACAAGTGCCATTTTTTACAGAATTATGCCTTCGCGTTGGCCAAAATCACATCTCCAAAAAGTCGCTAAGTTAATCCAGGTCATCATTTCACACTTGATGAGTACTATAGATGAAAAAATTGGACACTTTGGAGCTCGTAGTTGCACAGAAAAAATAGGATAAGATAAAAGTGAAAAACAAATTTTACAGAAGAACATGTTTCTAACAACTTGGTGTGTGTCCTACCACTGAACATTGAGTCCAGACAATAATTTTACACATGAATAGACACCGCTGGACGCACAGTATTTAAACTGAAAGTCTGATTTGCATTGATGCTACAATCTGGGGGAAACAATTAAGCCATTACGATAAAAATGACCACAAGTGCCATTTTTTTCAGAATTTATGCACTTTCGCGTTTGGGCACAAAATCATATTTTCCCAAAAAAAGTTGCCAATTTAGTATAAGTCTATCCTTTACCCACTTGACGATAAACTCTAGATGATACCATTTGGACACTTTGGAAGCTCGTTATGACAGAAAATAGATAAGATGAAAGCGTGAAAAAACAAATTTTACGAAGGAATTGTTCCTAACACCTTGTTTGTTGTGTGTCCTACCACTAAACATTGAGTCAAGGACAAGTATTTAAACACATGAATAGACAATCCTTAGATGCACAGTAGGTAAAACTGAATTTTCTCAATTTGGCATTTTTTTTGTGAGCAATCTTGGGCAACAAGGAGATAAAAAAAATGAACCAATTGCCAAGTTGCATAATATTGCCATTCTGCGGTTTGGCCCAAATACATTTTGCAAAGAAGTTGCAAATTTTCTTAGTCTATCATTAACACTTGACGTAGATACTCGAGATGAGAAAATTGACACTTTGTAGCTCCTAGTGACAGAAAAAATAGATAAGATAAAAGTGAAAAACAAATTTTACGAAGAAATGTTCCTAACAAGCTTGTGTCCTACACTAAAAAGTGAAAAACAAAATTTTACGAAATCTGGGGGGCAACAATTGATATAAACATAAAAATGACCACAAGTGACATTTTCCAGAATTTATGCCTTTCGCGTTTGGCCAAAAATCATATTTTGCAAAAAAGTTGCCAATTTAGTCTCAGTCTATCATTTCACACTTGACGAGATACTCTAGATGATAAATGGGACACTTTGGAGCTCGTTTGTGACAGAAAAATAGATAAGATAAAAGTGAAAAAACAAATTTTACGAAGAATTGTTCCTAACAACTTGTTTGTGTCCTACCACTAAACATTGAGTCCCAGACAATTATATTACACATGAATAGACACGCTAGATGCAGAGTAGGTAAACTGAATGTCTGATTTGGCATTTTTGTACAATCTGGGGGCAACAATTGAGATAACATAAAAATGACCACAAGTGACATTTTTCCAGAAATTTATGCCTTTCGCGTTTGGCCAAAATCAATATTTTCAAAAAAGTTGCCAATTTAGTCTCAGTCTATCATTTCACACTTGACGAGATACTCTAGATGAGAAATTGGACACTTTGGAGCTCATAGGTGACAGAAAAATAGATAAGATAAAAGTGAAAAACAAATTTTACGAAGAATTGTTCCTAACAACTTGTTTGTGTCCTACCACTAAACATTGAGTCCCAGACAATTATTTTACACATGAATAGACACGCTAGATGCAGAGTAGGTAAACTGAATGTCTGATTTGGCATTTTGGTACAATCTGGGGGCAACAATTGAGATAACATAAAAATGACCACAAGTGACATTTTTCCAGAATTTATGCCTTTCGCGTTTGGCAAAAAAAATATTTGCAAAAAAGTTGCCAATTTAGTCTCAGTCTATCATTTCACACTTGACGAGATACTCTAGATGAGAAATTGGACACTTTGGAGCTCGTTGGTGACAGAAAAATAGATAAGATAAAAGTAAAAAACAAATTTTACGAAGAATTGTTCCTAACAACTTGTTTGTGTCCTACCACTAAACATTGAGTCCCAGACAATTATTTTACACATGAATAGACACGCTAGATGCAGAGTAGGTAAACTGAATGTCTGATTTGGCATTTTGGTACAATCTGGGGGCAACAATTGAGATAACATAAAAATGACCACAAGTGACATTTTTGCAGAATTTATGCCTTCGCGTTTGGCCAAAATCATATTTGCAAAAAAGTTGCCAATTTAGTCTCAGTCTATCATTTCACACTTGACGAGATACTCTAGATGAGAAATTGGACACTTTGGAGCTCATAGGTGACAGAAAAATAGATAAGATAAAAGTGAAAAACAAATTTTACGAAGAAATGTTCCTAACAACTTGTTTGTGTCCTACCACTAAACATTGAGTCCCAGACAATTATTTTACACATGAATAGACACGCTAGATGCAGAGTAGGTAAACTGGATGTCTGATTTGGCATTTTTGTACAATCTGGGGGCAACAATTGAGATAACATAAAAATGACCACAAGTGACATTTTTCCAGAATTTATGCCTTTCGCGTTTGGCCAAAAATAATATTTGCAAAAAAGTTGCCAATTTAGTCTCAGTCTATCATTTCACACTTGACGAGATACTCTAGATGAGAAATTGGACACTTTGGAGCTCGTTGGTGACAGAAAAATAGATAAGATAAAAGTGAAAAAAACAAATTTTACGAAGAAATGTTCCTAACAACTTGTTTGTGTCCTACCACTAAACAGTGAGTCCCAGACAATTATTTTACACATGAATAGACACGCTAGATGCAGAGTAGGTAAACTGGATGTCTGATTTGGCATTTTTGTACAATCTGGGGGCAACAATTGAGATAACATAAAAATGACCACAAGTGACATTTTTCCAGAATTTATGCCTTTCGCGTTTGGCCAAAATCATATTTGCAAAAAAGTTGCCAATTTAGTCTCAGTCTATCATTTCACACTTGACGAGATACTCTAGATGAGAAATTGGACACTTTGGAGCTCGTTGGTGACAGAAAAATAGATAAGATAAAAGTGAAAAACAAATTTTACGAAGAAAATGTTCCTAACAACTTGTTTGTGTCCTACCACTAAACATTGAGTCCCAGACAATTATTTTACACATGAATAGACACGCTAGATGCAGAGTAGGTAAACTGGATGTCTGATTTGGCATTTTGGTACAATCTGGGGGCAACAATTGAGATAACATAAAAATGACCACAAGTGACATTTTTGCAGAATTTATGCCTTTCGCGTTTGGCCAAAATCATATTTGCAAAAAAGTTGCCAATTTAGTCTCAGTCTATCATTTCACACTTGACGAGATACTCTAGATGAGAAATTGGACACTTTGGAGCTCGTTGGTGACAGAAAAAAAATAGATAAGATAAAAGTGAAAAACAAATTTTACGAAGAATGTTCCTAACAACTTGTTTGTGTCCTACCACTAAACATTGAGTCCCAGACAATTATTTTACACATGAATAGACACGCTAGATGCAGAGTAGGTAAACTGGATGTCTGATTTGGCATTTTGGTACAATCTGGGGGCAACAATTGAGATAACATAAAAATGACCACAAGTGACATTTTTCCAGAATTTATGCCTTTCGCGTTTGGCCAAAAATCATATTTTCCAAAAAAGTTGCCAATTTAGTCTCAGTCTATCATTTCACACTTGACGAGATACTCTAGATGAGAAATTGGACACTTTGGAGCTCATTGGTGACAGAAAAATAGATAAAATAAAAGTGAAAAACAAATTTTACGAAGAAATGTTCCTAACAACTTGTTTGTGTCCTACCACTAAACAGTGAGTCCCAGACAATTATTTTACACATGAATAGACACGCTAGATGCAGAGTAGTTAAACTGGATGTCTGATTTGGCATTTTGGTACAATCTGGGGGCAACAATTGAGATAACATAAAAATGACCACAAGTGACATTTTTCCAGAATTTATGCCTTTCGCGTTTGGCCAAAATCATATTTCAAAAAAAGTTGCCAATTTAGTCTCAGTCTATCATTTCACACTTGACGAGATACTCTAGATGAGAAATTGGACACTTTGGAGCTCGTTGGTGACAGAAAAATAGATAAGATAAAAGTGAAAAACAAATTTTACGAAGAAATGTTCCTAACAACTTGTTTGTGTCCTACCACTAAACAGTGAGTCCCAGACAATTATTTTTACACATGAACAGACACGCTAGATGCAGAGTAGGTAAACTGAATGTCTGATTTGGCATTTTGGTACAATCTGGGAGCAACAATTGAGATAACATAAAAATGATCACAAGTGCCATTTTTCCAGAATTTATGCCTTTCGCGTTTGGCCAAAATCATATTTGCAAAAAAGTTGCCAATTTAGTCTCAGTCTATCATTTCACACTTGACGAGATACTCTAGATGAGAAATTGGACACTTTGGAGCTCGTTGGTGACAGAAAAATAGATAAGATAAAAGTGAAAAACAAATTTTACGAAGAAATGTTCCTAACAACTTGTTTGTGTCCTACCACTAAACATTGAGTCCCAGACAATTATTTTACACATGAATAGACACGCTAGATGCAGAGTAGGTAAACTGGATGTCTGATTTGGCATTTTGGTACAATCTGGGGGCAACAATTGAGATAACATAAAAATGACCACAAGTGACAATTTTGCAGAATTTATGCATTTCGCATTTGGCCAAAATCATATTTGCAAAATAGTTGCCAATTTAGTCTCAGTCTATCATTTCACACTTGACGAGATACTCTAGATGAGAAATTGGACACTTTGGAGCTCGTTGGTGACAGAAAAATAGATAAGATAAAAGTGAAAAACAAATTTTACGAAGAATTGTTCCTAACAACTTGTTTGTGTCCTACTACTAAACATTGAGTCCCAGACAATTATTTTACACATGAATAGACACGCTAGATGCAGAGTAGGTAAACTGGATGTCTGATTTGGCATTTTGGTACAATCTGGGGCAACAATTGAGATAACATAAAAATGACCACAAGTGACATTTTTCCAGAATTTATGCCTTTCGCGTTTGGCCAAAATCATATTTTCCAAAAGTTGCCAATTTAGTCTCAGTCTATCATTTCACACTTGACGAGATACTCTAGATGAGAAATTGGACACTTTGGAGCTCATGGTGACAGAAAAAATAGATAAGATAAAAGTGAAAAACAAATTTTACGAAGAAATGTTCCTAACAACTTGTTTGTGTCCTACCACTAAACAGTGAGTCCCAGACAATTATTTTTACACATGAATAGACACGCTAGATGCAGAGTAGGTAAACTGAATGTCTGATTTGGCATTTTGGTACAATCTGGGAGCAACAATTAAGATAACATAAAAATGATCACAAGTGCCATTTTTCCAGAATTTATGCCTTTCGCGTTTGGCCAAAATCATATTTGCAAAAAAGTTGCCAATTTAGTCTCAGTCTATCATTTCACACTTGACGAGATACTCTAGATGATAAATTGGACACTTTGGAGCTCGTTGGTGACAGAAAAATAGATAAGATAAAAGTGAAAAACAAATTTTACGAAGAATTTTTCCTAACAACTTGTTTGTGTCCTACCACTAAACAATGAGTCCAAGACAATTATTTTACACATGAATAGAAAGGCTAGATGCAGAGTAGGTGAACTGAATGTCGGACTGGCATTTTGGTACAATCTGGGGGCAACAATTGAGATAACAAAAAGGACCACAAGTGACATTTTTCCAGAATTTATTCCTTTCGCGTTTGGCCAAATAATTTTAAAAAGAAAGGGACAAGTGACATTTTTTGAGAATTTATGCCTTTGTCGTTATCGCCAAATTATTTTCCAAAGTTGCCAATTTAGTCTCAGTCTATTTCACACTTGACGAGATACTCTAGATGAGAAATTGGACACTTTGGAGCTCATTGGTGACAGAAAAAAATAGATAAGATAAAAGTGAAAAACAAATTTTACGAAGAATTGTTCCTAACAACTTGTTTGTGTCCTACCACTAAACATTGAGTCCCAGACAATTATTTTACACATGAATAGACACGCTAGATGCAGAGTAGGTAAACTGAATGTCTGATTTGGCATTTTGGTACAATCTGGGGGCAACAATTGAGATAACATAAAAATGACCACAAGTGACATTTTGCAGATTTTATGCCTTTCGCGTTTGGCCAAAATAATATATTTTCCAAAAAGTTGCCAATTTAGTCTCAGTCTATCATTTCACACTTGACGAGATACTCTAGATGAGAAATTGGACACTTTGGAGCTCATTGGTGACAGAAAAATAGATAAGATAAAAGTGAAAAAAAATTTTACGAAAATTCCTACCACTAAACAACTTACACATGAATAGACACGCTAGAGAAATGCAGTGAATGTTCCTAAAAAAACAGAATGTGTTCCTAACAACTTGTTTGTGTCCTACAACTAAACATTGAGTCCCAGACAATAATTTTACACATGAATAGACACGCTAGATGCAGAGTAGGTAAACTGAATGTCTGATTTGGCATTTTGGTACAATCTGGGGGCAACAATTGAGATAACATAAAAATGACCACAAGTGACATTTTTCCAGAATTTATGCCTTTCGCGTTTTGCAAAAAAAATATTTGCAAAAAAGTTGCCAATTTAGTCTCAGTCTATCATTTCACACTTGACGAGATACTCTAGATGATAAATTGGACACTTTGAAGCTCGTTGGTGACAGAAAAATAGATAAGATAAAAGTGAAAACAAATTTTACAAAGAATTGTTCCTAACAACTTGTTTGTGTCCTACCACTAAACATTTAGTCCCAGACAATTATTTTACACATGAATAGACACGCTAGATGCAGAGTAGGTAAACTGAATGTCTAATTTGGCATTTTGGTACAATCTGGGGGCAACAATTGAGATAACATAAAAATGACCACAAGTGACATTTTTCCAGAATTTCTGCCTTTTGTTCAGGGGCAACATTGAGATAACATAAAAATGACCACAAGTGACATTTTTGCAGAATTTATGCCTTACGCGTTTGGCCAAAATCATATTTTGCAAAAAAGTTGCCAATTTAGTCTCAGTCTATCATTTCACACTTGACGAGATACTCTAGATGATAAATTGGACACTTTGGAGCTCGTTGGTGACAGAAAAATAGATAAGATAAAAGTGAAAAATACATTTTACGAAGAATTGTTCCTAACAACTTGTTTGTGTCCTACCACTAAACACTGACTCCCAGACAATTATTTTACACATGAATAGACACGCTAGATGCAGAGTAGTTAAACTGAATGTCTGATTTAGCATTTTTGTACAATCTGGGGCAACAATTGAGATAACATAAAAATGACCACAAGTGCCATTTTGCTAGAATTTATGCCTTTCGCGTTTGGCCAAAATCATATTTGCAAAAAAGTTGCCAATTTAGTCTCAGTCTATCATTTCACACTTGACGAGATACTCTAGATGAGAAATTGGACACTTTGGAGCTCGTTGGTGACAGAAAAAAAGATAAGATAAAAGTGAAAAACAAATTTTACGAAGAAAGGGTCAACTTGAGGTTTTTGACTTAGCTTATAAATTGGACAAAAATAATAGATAAGATAAAAGTGAAAAACAAATTTTACGAAGAATTGTTCCTAACAACTTGTTTGTGTCCTACCACTAAACAGTGAGTCCCAGACAATTATTTTACACATGAATAGACACGCTAGATGCAGAGTAGGTAAACTGAATGTCTGATTTGGCATTTTGGTACAATCTGGGGGCAACAATTGAGATAACATAAAATGACCACAAGTGACAATTTTTCCAGAATTTATGCCTTTCGCGTTTGGCCAAAATAATATTTGCAAAAAAAGTTGCCAATTTAGTCTCAGTCTATCATTTCACACTTGACGAGATACTCTAGATGAGAAATTGGACACTTTGGAGCTCGTTGGTGACAGAAAAATAGATAAGATAAAAGTGAAAAACACATTTTTACGAAGAATTGTTCCTAACAACTTGTTTGTGTCCTACCACTAAACATTGAGTCCCAGACAATTATTTTACACATGAATAGACACGCTAGATGCAGAGTAGGTAAACTGAATGTCTGATTTGGCATATTGGTACAATCTGGGGGCAACAATTGAGATAACATTAAAATGACCACAAGTGACATTTTTCCAGAATTTATGCCTTTCGCGTTTGGCCAAAGTAATATTTGAAAAAAGTTGCCAATTTAGTCTCAGTCTATCATTTCACACTTGACGAGATACTCTAGATGAGAAATTGGACACTTTGGAGCTCATTGGTGACAGAAAAATAGATAAGATAAAAGTGAAAAACAAATTTTACGAAGAAATGTTCCTAACAACTTGTTTGTGTCCTACCACTAAACAGTCAGTCCCAGACAATTTTTTTACACATGAATAGACACGCTAGATGCAGAGTAGGTAAACTGGATGTCTGATTTGGCATTTTGGTACAATCTGGGGGCAACAATTGAGATAACATAAAAATGACCACAAGTGACATTTTTCCAGAATTTATGCCTTTCGCGTTTGGCCAAAATCATATTTTCCAAAAAGTTGCCAATTTAGTCTCAGTCTATCATTTCACACTTGACGAGATACTCTAGATTAAAAATTAGACACTTTAGAGCTCATAGGTGACAGAAAAATAGATAAGATAAAAGTGAAAAACAAATTTTATGAAGAAATGTTCCTAACAACCTGTTTGTGTCCTACCACTAAACATTGAGTCCCAGACAATTATTTTACACATGAATAGACACGCTAGATGCAGAGTAGGTAAACTGGATGTCTGATTTGGCATTTTGGTACAATCTGGGGGCAACAATTGAGATAACATAAAAATGACCACAAGTGACATTTTTCCAGAATTTATGCCTTTCGCGTTTGGCCAAAATCATATTTTCCAAAAAGTTGCCAATTTAGTCTCAGTCTATCATTTCACACTTGACGAGATACTCTAGATAATAAATTGGATAATTTAGAGCTCATAGGTGACAGAAAAATTGATAAGAAAAAAGTGAAAAACAAATTTTAGAAAAAATTGTTCCTAACAACTTGTTTGTGTCCTACCACTAAACATTGAGTCCCAGTCAATTTAATTACACATGAATAGACACTCTAGATGCAGAGTAGGTAAACTGGATGTCTGATTTGGCATTTTGGTACAATCTGGGGGCAACAATTGAGATAACATAAAAACGACCACAAGTGACATTTTTCCAGAATTTATGCCTTTCGCGTTTGGCCAAAATCATATTTTCCAAAAAGTTGCCAATTTAGTCTCAGTCTATCATTTCACACTTGACGAGATACTCTAGATGAGAAATTGGACACTTTGGAGCTCGTTGGTGACAGAAAAATAGATAAGATAAAAGTGGAAAAAAAAAATTTTACGAAGAATTGTTCCTAACAACTTGTTTGTGTCCTACCACTAAACATTGAGTCCCAGACAATTATTTTACACATGAATAGACACGCTAGATGCAGAGTAGGTAAACTGAATGTCTGATTTGGCATTTTGGTACAATCTGGGGGCAACAATTGAGATAACATAAAAATGACCACAAGTGACATTTTTCCAGAATTTATGCCTTTCGCGTTTGGCCAAAATCATATTTGCAAAAAAGTTGCCAATTTAGTCTCAGTCTATCATTTCACACTTGACGAGATACTCTAGATTAAAAATTGGACACTTTGGAGCTCATAGGTGACAGAAAAATAGATAAGATAAAAGTGAAAAACAAATTTTACGAAGAAATGTTCCTAACAACTTGTTTGTGTCCTACCACTAAACATTGAGTCCCAGACAATTATTTTACACATGAATAGACACGCTAGATGCAGAGTAGGTAAACTGAATGTCTGATTTGGCATTTTGGTACAATCTGGGGGCAACAATTGAGATAACATAAAAATGACCACAAGTGACATTTTTCCAGAATTTATGCCTTTCGCGTTTGGCCAAAATAATATTTGCAAAAAAAGTTGCCAATTTAGTCTCAGTCTATCATTTCACACTTGACGAGATACTCTAGATGAGAAATTGGACACTTTGGAGCTCATAGGTGACAGAAAAATAGATAAGATAAAAGTGAAAAACAAATTTTACGAAGAAATGTTCCTAACAACTTGTTTGTGTCCTACAACTAAACAGTGAGTCCCAGACAATTATTTTACACATGAATAGACACGCTAGATGCAGAGTAGGTAAACTGAATGTCTGATTTGGCATTTTGGTACAATCTGGGGGCAACAATTGAGATAACATAAAAACGACCACAAGTGACATTTTTCCAGAATTTATGCCTTTCGCGTTTGGCCAAAATCATATTTTCCAAAAAGTTGCCAATTTAGTCTCAGTCTATCATTTCACACTTGACGAGATACTCTAGATGAGAAATTGGACACTTTGGAGCTCGCTGGTGGCAGAAAACTAGATAAGATAAAAGTGAAAAACAAATGTTACTAAGAAATATTCCTAACAACTTGTTTGTGTCCTACCACTAAACATTGAGTCCCAGACAATTATTTTACACACGAATGGGCACGCTAGATGCAGATTAGGTAAACTGGATGTCTGATTTGGCATTTTGATACAATCTGGGGGCAACAATTGAGATAACTTAAAAATGACCACAAGTGACATTTTTCCAGAATTAATGCCTTTCGCGTTTAGCCAAAATCATATTTGCAAAAAAGTTGCCAATTTAGTCTCAGTCTATCATATCACACTTGACGAGATACTCTAGATGAGAAATTGGACACTTTGGAGCTCATTGGTGACAGAAAAATAGATAAGATAAAAGTGAAAAACAAATTTTACGAAGAAATGTTCCTAACAACTTGTTTGTGTCCTACCACTAAACATTGAGTCCCAGACAAAATATTTTACACATGAATAGACACGCTAGATGCAGAGTAGGTAAACTGGATGTCTGATTTGGCATTTTGGTACAATCTGGGGGCAACAATTGAGATAACATAAAAATGACCACAAGTGACATTTTTCCAGAATTTATGCCTTTCGCGTTTGGCCAAAAAATCATATTTGCAAAAAAAAAGTTGCCAATTTAGTCTCAGTCTATCATTTCACACTTGACGAGATACTCTAGATGAGAAATTGGACACTTTGGAGCTCATTGGTGACAGAAAAATAGATAAGATAAAAGTGAAAAACAAATTTTACGAAGAAATGTTCCTAACAACTTGTTTGTGTCCTACCACTAAACATTGAGTCCCAGACAATTATTTTACACATGAATAGACACGCTAGATGCAGAGTAGGTAAACTGAATGTCTGATTTGGCATTTTGGTACAATCTGGGGGCAACAATTGAGATAACATAAAAATGACCACAAGTGACATTTTTCCAGAATTTATGCCTTTCGCGTTTGGCCAAAATCATATTTTCAAAAAAAGTTGCCAATTTAGTCTCAGTCTATCATTTCACACTTGACGAGATACTCTAGATGAGAAATTGGACACTTTGGAGCTCATTGGTGACAGAAAAATAGATAAGATAAAAGTGTGAAAAACAAATTTTACGAAGAAATGTTCCTAACAACTTGTTTGTGTCCTACCACTAAACATTGAGTCCCAGACAATTATTTTACACATGAATAGACACGCTAGATGCAGAGTAGGTAAACTGGATGTCTGATTTGGCATTTTGGTACAATCTGGGGGCAACAATTGAGATAACATAAAAATGACCACAAGTGACATTTTTCCAGAATTTATGCCTTTCGCGTTTGGCCAAAATCATATTTGCAAAAAAGTTGCCAATTTAGTCTCAGTCTATCATTTCACACTTGACGAGATACTCTAGATGAGAAATTGGACACTTTGGAGCTCATTGGTGACAGAAAAATAGATAAGATAAAAGTGAAAAACAAATTTTACGAAGAAATGTTCCTAACAACTTGTTTGTGTCCTACCACTAAACATTGAGTCCCAGACAATTATTTTACACATGAATAGACACGCTAGATGCAGAGTAGGTAAACTGGATGTCTGATTTGGCATTTTGGTACAATCTGGGGGCAACAATTGAGATAACATAAAAATGACCACAAGTGACATTTTTCCAGAATTTATGCCTTTCGCGTTTGGCCAAAATCATATTTTCTAAAAAAGTTGCCAATTTAGTCTCAGTCTATCATTTCACACTTGACGAGATACTCTAGATGAGAAATTGGACACTTTGGAGCTCGCTGGTGGCAGAAAAAGAGATAAGATAAAAGTGAAAAACACATTTAACGAAGAAATGTTCCTAACAACTTGTTTGTGTCCTACCACTAAAAATTGAGTCCCATACAATTTTTTTTTCACACGAATAGACACGCTAGATGCAGAGTAGGTAAACAGGATGTCTGAATTGACATTTTGGTACAATCTGGGGGCAACAATTGAGATAGCATGAATATGACCACAAGTGACATTTTTCCAGAATTTATGCATTTCGCGTTTGGTCAAAATAAATTTTTGCAAAAAAAGTTGCGAATTTAGTTTCAGTCTATCATTTCACACTTGACGAGATACTCTAGATGAGAAATTGGACACTTTGGAGCTCGCTGGTGGCAGAAAACTAGATAAGATAAAAGTGAAAAACAAATTTTACGAAGAATTGTTCCTAACAACTTGTTTGTGTCCTACCACTAAACATTGAGTCCCAGACAATTATTTTACACATGAATAGACACGCTAGATGCAGAGTAGGTAAACTGGATGTCTGATTTGGCATTTTGGTACAATCTGGGGGCAACAATTGAGATAACATAAAAATGACCACAAGTGACATTTTTCCAGAATTTATGCCTTTCGCGTTTGGCCAAAATCATATTTTCCAAAAAAGTTGCCAATTTAGTCTCAGTCTATCATTTCACACTTGACGAGATACTCTAGATGAGAAATTGGACACTTTGGAGCTCATTGGTGACAGAAAAATAGATAAGATAAAAGTGAAAAACAAATTTTACGAAGAAATGTTCCTAACAACTTGTTTGTGTCCTACCACTAAACATTGAGTCCCAGACAATTATTTTACACATGAATAGACACGCTAGATGCAGAGTAGGTAAACTGGATGTCTGATTTGGCATTTTGGTACAATCTGGGGGCAACAATTGAGATAACATAAAAATGACCACAAGTGACATTTTTCCAGAATTTATGCCTTTCGCGTTTGGCCAAAATCATATTTTCAAAAAAAAGTTGCCAATTTAGTCTCAGTCTATCATTTCACACTTGACGAGATACTCTAGATGAGAAATTGGACACTTTGGAGCTCATTGGTGACAGAAAAATAGATAAGATAAAAGTGAAAAACAAATTTTACGAAGAAATGTTCCTAACAACTTGTTTGTGTCCTACCACTAAACATTGAGTCCCAGACAATTATTTTACACATGAATAGACACGCTAGATGCAGAGTAGGTAAACTGAATGTCTGATTTGGCATTTTGGTACAATCTGGGGGCAACAATTGAGATAACATAAAAATGACCACAAGTGACATTTTTCCAGAATTTATGCCTTTCGCGTTTGGCCAAAATCATATTTTGCAAAAAAAGTTGCCAATTTAGTCTCAGTCTATCATTTCACACTTGACGAGATACTCTAGATGAGAAATTGGACACTTTGGAGCTCATTGGTGACAGAAAAACAGATAAGATAAAAGTGAAAAAAACAAATTTACGAAGAATTGTTCCTAACAACTTGTTTGTGTCCTACCACTAAACATTGAGTCCCAGACAATTATTTTACACATGAATAGACACGCTAGATGCAGAGTAGGTAAACTGGATGTCTGATTTGGCATTTTGGTACAATCTGGGGGCAACAATTGAGATAACATAAAAATGACCACAAGTGACATTTTTCCAGAATTTATGCCTTTCGCGTTTGGCTAAAATCATTTTTGCAAAAAAAAAAGTTGCCAATTTAGTCTCAGTCTATCATTTCACACTTGACGAGATACTCTAGATGAGAAATTGGACACTTTGGAGCTCATTGGTGACAGAAAAATAGATAAGATAAAAGTGAAAAACAAATTTTACGAAGAAATGTTCCTAAAATCTTGTTTGTGTCCTACCACTAAACATTGAGTCCCAGACAATTATTTTATACATGAATAGACACGCTAGATGCAGAGTAGGTAAACTTGATGTCTGATTTGGCATTTTGGTACAATCTGGGGGCAAAAATTGAAATAACATAAAAATGACCACAAGTGACATTTTTCCAGAATTTATGCCTTTCGCATTTGACCAAAATCATATTTGCAAAAAAAAAGTTGCCTATTTAGTCTCAGTCTATCATTTCACACTTGACGAGATACTCTAGATGAGAAATTGGACACTTTGGAGCTCGATGGTGACAGAAAAATAGATAAGATAAAAGTGAAAAACAAATTTTACGAAAAATTGTTCCTAACAACATGTTTGTGTCCTACCACTAAACATTGAGTCCCAGACAATTATTTTACACATGAATAGACACGCTAGATGCAGAGTAGGTAAACTGGATGTCTCGTTTGGCATTTTGGTACAATCTGGGGGCAACAATTGAGATAACATAAAAATGCCCACAAGTGACATTTTTCCAGATTTTATGCCTTTCGCGTTTGGCCAATCATATTTCAAAAAAAAGTTGCCAGTTTAGTCTTAGACTATCATTTCACACTTGACGAGATACTCTAGATGAGAAATTGGACACTTTGGAGCTCGTTGGTGACAGAAAAATAGATAAGATAAAAGTGAAAAACAAATTTTACGAAGAAATATTCCTAACAACTTGTTTGTGTCCTACCACTAAACATTGAGTCCCAGACAATTATTTTACACATGAATAGACACGCTAGATGCAGAGTAGGTAAACTGGATGTCTGATTTGGCATTTTTGTACAATCTGGGGGCAACAATTGAGATAACATAAAAATGACCACAAGTGACATTTTTCCAGAATTTATGCCTTTCGCGTTTGGCCAAAATCATATTTTGCAAAAAAAAGTTGCCAATTTAGTCTCAGTCTATCATTTCACACTTGACGAGATACTCTAGATGAGAAATTGGACACTTTGGAGCTCGTTGGTGACAGAAAAATAGATAAGATAAAAGTGAAAAACAAATTTTACGAAGAATTGTTCCTAACAACTTGTTTGTGTCCTACCACTAAACATTGAGTCCGAGACAATTATTTTACACATGAATAGACACGCTAGATGCAGAGTAGGTAAACTGGATGTCTGATTTGGCATTTTGGTACAATCTGGGGGCAACAATTGAGATAACATAAAAATGACCACAAGTGACATTTTTCCAGAATTTATGCCTTTCGCGTTTGGCCAAAATAATATTTGCAAAAAAAAAGTTGCCAATTTAGTCTCAGTCTATCATTTCACACTTGACGAGATACTCTAGATGAGAAATTGGACACTTTGGAGCTCATTGGTGACAGAAAAATAGATAAGATAAAAGTGAAAAACAAATTTTACGAAGAATTGTTCCTAACAACTTGTTTGTGTCCTACCACTAAACATTGAGTCCCAGACAAATATTTTACACATGAATAGACACGCTAGATGCAGAGTAGGTAAACTGGATGTCTGATTTGGCATTTTGGTACAATCTGGGGGCAACAATTGAGATAACATAAAAATGACCACAAGTGACATTTTTCCAGAATTTATGCCTTTCGCGTTTGGCCAAAATCATATTTTTAAAAAAAGTTGCCAATTTAGTCTCAGTCTATCATTTCACACTTCACGTGATACTCTGGATGAGAAATTGGACACTTTGGAGCTCGTTGGTGACAGAAAAATAGATAAGATAAAAGTGAAAAACAAATTTAACGAAGAAATGTTTTAACAACTAGTTTGTGTCCTACCACTAAACATTGTGTCCGAGACAAATATTTTACACATGAATAGACACGCTAGATGCAAAGTAGGTAAACTGTATGTCTGATTTGGCATTTTGGTACAATCTGGGGGCAACAATTGAGATAACATAAAAATGACCACAAGTGACATTTTTCCAGAATTTATGCCTTTCGCGTTTGGCCAAAATCATATTTGCAAAAAAAGTTGCCAATTTAGTCTCAGTCTATCATTTCACACTTGACGAGATACTCTAGATGAGAAATTGGACACTTTGGAGCTCATTGGTGACAGAAAAATAGATAAGATAAAAGTGAAAAACAAATTTTACGAAGAAATGTTCCTAACAACTTGTTGGTGTCCTTCCACTAAACATTGAGTCCCAGACAATTATTTTACACAGGAATAGACACGCTAGATGCAGAGTAGGTAAACTGGATGTCTGATTTGGCATTTTGGTACAATCTGGGGGCAACAATTGAGATAACATAAAAATGACCACAAGTGACATTTTTCCAGATTTTATGCCTTTCGCGTTTGGCCAATCATATTTCAAAAAAAAGTTGCCAGTTTAGTCTTAGACTATCATTTCACACTTGACGAGATACTCTAGATGAGAAATTGGACACTTTGGAGCTCGTTGGTGACAGAAAATATAATAGATAAGAGTGAAAACAAATTTTACGAAGAAATGTTCCTAACAACTTGTTTTGTCCTACCACTAAACAGTGATTTTCCAGACAATTATGTTACACATGATAGACACCATAGTGCAGAGTAGTTAAACTGGATGTCTTATTTGGCATTTTTGTACAATCTGTGGGCAACACTTGAGATAGACATAAATGACCACAAGTGCATTTTTCAGAATTTATATGCTTTTCGCGTTTGGCAAATCATTTGTTCCAAAAATTGCCAAGTTTAGTCCTTCCCCCTCCTCAGTCTATTATTTCACACTTGAGAGATACCTCTTTAGATTAGAAATTGGACACT
This sequence comes from Candidula unifasciata, assembly GCA_905116865.2. Classification (NCBI taxonomy): domain Eukaryota; kingdom Metazoa; phylum Mollusca; class Gastropoda; order Stylommatophora; family Geomitridae; genus Candidula; species Candidula unifasciata. The sequence continues at coordinate 17,390 of CAJHNH020005521.1, forward strand.
TTTGTAGTTATAGGTGCAGAAAATATATAAGATACAAGTAAAACAATTTTACAAAGAAATGTTCCTAAAAACTTGTTTGTGTTCTAACACTAAACAGTGAAGTCACAGACAATTCTTTTTACACATGAATAGACCACTGCAAGATGTAGATTAGTTACACTGAATGTCTGATTTGGCACCACTTTTGTTACAATCTGGGGCCAACAACTTGATGATAACATTAAGAATGACCACAAGTGACAAATTTTTTTCAGAATTTAAGCCTTATGCTTTTGTCAAAATCATATTTGCAAAAAAAAAGTTGCCAATTTAAGTCTTAGGTCGATTCATTTCCACCATTTACCGAGATCCCTTTAGATGAATAAATTGGACGCTTTGGAGCTCGTAGGGTGACAAGAAAAAATAAAATAGATAAATTGAAAACCAAATTTTGCGAAGAATTATTAATAAACAACTTGTTTGTGTCCCTACCACTAAACATTGAGTCCCCAGACAATTATTTTACCCATAAATATACCACGCTAGAATGCCCGAGTAGTTTGAAACGGAATGACTGATTTGTCATTTTAGGTACAATATGGGCGGGCAACAATTGAGATAACACAAAAATGACCACAAGTGACAATTTCCAGCAGAATTTTATGCCTTTTGCCACGTTTAGGCCAAAATCCTTTTTTCCCCCCAAAAAGTTGCCAATTTAGTCTCAGTCTAAATCATTTGTCACACTTGACGATATACTCTAGATGAGAAATTGGACAAACTGGAGCCTCAATAGGTGACAGTAAAATATATCAGATAAAAGTGGAAAAAACAAATTTTACGAGAAATTGTTCCTAACAACTTGTTTGTGTCCTACCACAAAGTAGTGATTTCCAGACAATTTTTTACACATGAATCGACCACGCTAAGATGCAGATGTAGTGAGACCGGAAGTCTGATTTCGGCATTTTTATACAATATGGGAGAGCAACAATTACGATAACATAAAAATGACTACCAAATTCCAATTTTGCAGACTTTATTTGCCAACGCTTTTAGGCCAAAATTCATAATTGCCAAAATTTTGCCAATTTAGTCTCAATCTATTCATTTCACACTTGAACGAGATAATTTCGATTAGAAATTGGACACTTTGGAGCTCGTAGGTTGACATAAAAATAGATCAGATAAAAGTGAAATACAAATTTTACGAAAGAAATGTTCCTAACCAACATGGTTTGTTGTTCTAATACTAAACCGTGAGTTCCAGAGAATTAGTTTACAAAAATAGACCCCTATCGATGAAGAGTAGTTTAAATGGAATGTCTGAATTTGGCATTCTGAGACCATATCGGCGCGGCAACAATAAGATAACATATACATGACCACAAGTGACAATTTTTGCAGAATTTATGCCTTACGCTTTTGGCCAAAATACTTATTTTGCCAAAAAGTTTGCCAAGTTTAGTCTAAGTCTATATCATTTCACCCCTGACGAGAATACTCTAGATTGATAATTGGACACTTTGGAGCTTCGTTGGTTCCAGTAAAATAGATAAGATAAAGAGTGAAAAAACAAATTTTACCGAAGAATTGTTCCTATAACAAACTTGTTTGTGTTCTACAGTCACTAAACATTGAGCTCAGACAATTATTTTAACACATGAACAGAACACGACTAGATGCAAAGTAGGATTAAAACTGAATGTATGATTTTGGGATTTTTGGGTACAATCTGGGGGAAACATTTTGATATAACATAAAATGACCCACAAGTGACATTTTTCCAGAAATTATGCATTTCGCCGGTTTGGGGGCCAAATCATATTTTCCAAAAAGTGGCCAATTTTGTATCACGTCGATCCTGTCACAACTTCGACGACTAGATACTCTAGATGATAAATTGGAACCTTTGGCGCGCGTTTTGGTAACCGAAAAATAAGTATGATAACAAGTGAAAAAATAAATTTTACGAAGAATTGTTCCTAAAAACTTGTTTGTGTCCTACCACTAAACATTGAGTCCGAGACAAATATCCTACACATGAATAGACACGCTAGATGCAGAGTAGGTAAACTAGATATCTGATTTGGCATTTTGGTACAATCTGGGTGCAACAATTGAGATAACATAAAAATGACCACAAGTGACATTTTTCAAGAATTTATGCCTATCGCGTTCAGCCAAAATCATATTTGCAAAAAAGTTGCCAATTTAGTCTTAGTCTATCATATCACACTTGACGAGATACTCTAGATGAGAAATTGGACACTTTGGAGCTCATTGGTGACAGAAAAATAGATAAGATAAAAGTGAAAAACAAATTTTACGAAGAAATATTCCTAACAACTTGTTTGTGTCCTGTCACTAAACATTGAGTCCGAGACAAATATCTTGCACATGAATAGACACTCTAGATGCAGAGTAGGTAAACTGGATGTCTGATTTGGCATTTTGGTACAATCTGGGGGCAACAATTGAGATAACATAAAAATGACCACAAGTGACATTTTTCAAGAATTTATGCCTTTCGCGTTTGGCCAAAATCATATTTGAAAAAAAGTTGTCAATTTAGTCTCAGTCTATCATTTCACACTTGACGAGATACTCTAGATGAGAAATTGGACACTTTGAAGCTCGTTGGTGACAGAAAAACAGATAAGATAAAAGTGAAAAACAAATTTTACGAAGAATTGTTCCTAAAAACTTGTTTGTGTCCTACCACTAAACATTGAGTCCGAGACAAATATCCTACACATGAATAGACACGCTAGATGCAGAGTAGGTAAACTGGATGTCTGATTTTGCATTTTGGTACAATCTGGGGGCAACAATTGAGATAACTTAAAAATGACCACAAGTGAAATTTTTCCAGAATTTATGCCTTTCGCGTTTGGCCTAAATCATATTTGAAAAAAGTTGCCAATTTAGTCTCAGTCTAACATATCACACTTGACGAGATACTTTAGGTGAGTAATTGGACCCTTTGGAGCTCATTGGTGACAGAAAAATAGATATGATAAAAGTGAAAAACAGATTTTACGAAGAATTGTTCCTAAAAACGTGTTTGTGTCCTACCACTAAACAT
>CAJHNH020005522.1:0-20425 GCA_905116865.2 Candidula unifasciata
CGATTGTAAAGCCCGTCCACCCAAAGGGGTCCGGCAATAGGTGGCCCCCGGGCGGGGAAGTCAACTGTCTATGTATTACCTGTATCTTCCAATAAAGATTGTCGTGTGTGCTCCTGTGGTGGCGTTCGGGTTCGGTGTGTGTTTGTAGGTTTAGATACCTTGTCTGTTCATAGGCATTCTGTTAGTTAGCGAGCTCGACGGGACGCAGGTCTAAGGTCAATACCAGAGGTTTGTGACTAAATGTGTGTGCTAAATTTGCCATTAGTGTGTTTGAGGCCGTCTCCTAACCACATTAAAGATTTAGGGGTTCGTACACCCAATATTGTCCGAACGCCTCGTGAATACAAAGTCTACGGGCGAGTGTCGCATGGCTGCATGCCATTATTGTCTGGGGCCGGAAACATCTCAGGCTGTTTGCCAGTCCGCAATAACCTCGAGTTAACTGTTTTTTACTTTACCTAGAACAGCGGGTCTCAGACTATGGCTCGCGAGTCGAACGACCCTTTCACGTGGAAAGAGACCTTCGCAAAACATATATTTATTAAAGCTATGAAGTAGCAACGAAAATATGTGTATGTTTGGAGCTGGCCACAGCACGAGGAACTGTATTAAAGGGTCGCGGCATTAGGAAGATTGAGAGCCACTCACCTAGAAGGTGATACTTCAACTAAAATCCCGTATATATATACATGTTCGCATCTAAGGAGTTATAATAATACAATGGGACAGGATGGATTATTTTATAATTGCGCTGAAAGACCTAATGTAACAAGTTTGATTGGTCAGCAGAAGTTAGGATATGTACATCTAGGGATTTTGTTTTTGTTGGTTTGTTTGCTGCGTCACTAAACGAAAGGCGCCACCTCTTTATGCTGTGTTTGGAATATATATATATACTATGCGTATTATAATATATATATATATTAAGTATAGTATATATTATATATATAAGTATGTATATATTAGTGTGTGTGTGGTTGTGTGTTGTGTGTGTGGGTCTGGTGTGTGTGTGTCTTTGGTGGAGGGAGGTTATGTGGGAGGGTGTACATGAGTGTATTACATTATCACAATCAAAGTCTTTGCATATTGGGCATCCCCATGTGTGCCTCTGATGCAGCAGCAACTTCAGGGTTACAAGTTAGTTGCATACCCCTTACAGGACTGCAGAAGCAACTCCAGAATGTTGTTGTTGCTAATCTTATGGGGGTGTTTTTTTTAAAGGCAATTTTTACGTTCAGTAATTTGACATTGTTACTAAACGGTCAGTTCTGGGTACCACCGTCCAAACCAGCGCAAAGCAAACCGTCCGCAGTTGGGATCGAATCCAACACCCGGCATTCAAAACGCGTTTACAACGATTAAGCCACAGACGCCGACAACTCCAAGATACCTTTTCTAATCGTTCCAATGAGAAGTTGGTTATAGCATCTCCTGTCTTTACCTCGAAGACGGCAAAGAAGTGTTCCACCTGGCTTAATTCCTCGGTCACGCAATCGTGTTAGCGTCATAGATTCAACATTATCCCCCAGCCTAGCTCGCACAGCGTCGATGATATCAGTTCTGTCCATGCTTCTTCCCGCCGCGACCCTTTAATTCAGTTGCTCATGCTGTAGCGACCTCCAGCCACACAATTTTTTTCGTTACTACTCAGGGTTGCCATATTGGCATTTTTTATGCCATATTCCACAAATGTGGCATATTTGAAATTGAACTGGCATATTTTGGCATATCTGGGTTTTTCCTGGTTTTTCTCATCACATTTTCTTCATGGTTCGTCAGTTAGAAACACGCAAATTCACTAAAAGCAATTTAGATCTACAATATTATCTTTATTTTAGTTTGACTTTGTTGTGATGTCCTGGTACGGACTAATGGCGATTCGCGACATTTCTTATTGTATTTGATGTATTGCTGAACGGATCGTGACTCTGTAATTTATGTTTTTCTACTAGAATAAGTGCGGAATATAAAACCAAAACCCACCACTGATACCAAGTGTGATTCAGACTATTCAGAAACTACTTGAGGACAGAAAATAGAGAGGATATAGACCTATTTCTATCTGTGATCGATTTTATTTCTTTTACGAATGGCAACGTCATTCACACCCACACACAAAGGGATGGCAACTTTTTACATCGCTAGTATAATAGTAACTGGAAGAAAACATACCCACGGCATAAAAGATGTTCAGACGGATCAAAAGCAGCATATTGCAAACTGTGTCAGTGTATTGTTGCACCAAGAATTAGTAGCATATCAAATCATGAAAAATCCGAAAAACACAGGATGAAAACTACGTCAAAAAGCCAGTCACAGCTTATTACAACAATGACTCGTAGGCAAAGTAATGATTAAGTTAAAGGCAGCAGAGTTGTAACTTGCTGTAGGCATGACCTGCCATTGTGCAAGACGCACAATTGATCATCTAAGTGAAATCATGAGAGCGCATGGTCGGGGAGTGCATTGGAGCGTGTATAGTTGCATAGAACTTAATGTTCATGCCTAATAAAAAAAATATTATATCGCCTGCACTTAAGGATGACCTTATTGATTATTTTCGGAACAAGAAAAATTCCATCATTATAGATGAGTTGCAAAGACTTCATCCCATCTGAGAATATGCTTAAAGATTTTACATCCGAAAAGGTTAACGCTGTATCTTTCACTGGTTCCAGTCAGGATGACAGTGAAGAGTTCAATCTAGAGCTTTTGATGTGAAGCGAGTACAATGTTACACTTTATATGGCATTTTCTGGCATATTTTAGAAAATGGTTTGGCATAAAATGAATTTTTTTGTATCTGGCAACCCTGTTGCTACTTAACTTCATAACAACTAGCCAGTGTTGGTCATCTCTGTGTGTGTGTGTGTGTGTGTGTGTGTGTGCGTGCGTGTGTGTGTGTGTGTGTGTGTGTGTGTGCAGGGCTTCTTTTCTGACTATATGCAACGGTGCACAGTACCAGCAACTTTTTAAGCATATCTGTTTACAGAGCTACTGTATTAGACACTTTGTTGTAGGGAGACCATACCGTCTAGTTTTCACAGGGACAGAGCAGTTTTTTAGGTGTGCCCCATCCGTCCTGTCGACACTGTAAAAAAGCACATATTGTCTTATTTCTAAAAATCTAGAAGTATCCACACTTATATCTGTAGACCTTATTAGATTTATACACTTTTAATGTACTGATGAGAATGGGCATTATAACATGTCCTCCCCCCCCCCCCTTAACCCCCCCCCCCACCCCCGGTCCCGCCCCACAAACTGCAGTTAAAGAGCACATTCTTTTGTTTATTTCTTACCGGTATCGGTTCGGGTTTTAACACGTTAGTCGGTACACGTAAGTTATTCTCCCCACGCCTCGCCATATACACACTAGGTCAATTCTGCTTGGTAGTTCCTGAGCCTGTCACCTTGGCACAAGGGTACGGGGGTGTTTCGTGATGCCGGTGGTATCGTGTGTTGCATATTTCAGCACGCCAGCGCTTTTAACGGTCCAAAAAGATGGACCAACTTGCCCTAACACAACACTCCCTAGAGAGTGCTGCAACATTTGTCACATGCATTCTCTTTCTACAAATGAAAATGTAAATGCTAGACAACACAGAAGGCAAACAATAGAGCGGGACACACCTGTAACCTTCAGGAAAGTCGGCGAGCCTAACAAACTTGTGAATGAAAAGTGACCTACCTATTCTATGTGGGGAGATTTGCGTAAAGTTAACCCTTTTGTCGCGCCAATATTTACTATGCTTACCCAGCGGCCTAGAAAAAAAAAAGTTAGGACCCCCAGAGGCTGGAGAAAGGAAGAGTGCGTTAAACTGAAATGCATGGGATGTATTGTTTTCAGCTAAAAATATTAGTGCAGTCTCCCGTTTTCAGCCTAAAGAATTAGAGGGATGTCCCGTTTTCAGCTCAAGATATTATGTTCACCATACTTTGCGGTGAGTTACCACACCTTTTTAAGATCCCGCGGGTGAGTGCTGACAACAAACGTATGCTGAATTGCTGAATTGAACACGTATACATAAGGCCAGACATCTCGTTCTAGTTACTCGATAGTGAATAAATTTGGAAAACAGTGTATTGAGTCCCATCTTGGGTGGTGCCAGCGTGAAGCATTAGTGCGACCTAACAAAGGAATACTGAATCATGATAAGGCAGACGTGGTTAGTGCCTTGTGGGAGAGCGTGTACGGTTCGGAGGAGCAGATGGATCACCACAGTCTAGTGAGATTAATGCAACATGGAATGACGAGAGGTTCTGGCAGGTGCTCGATGCTCAGAGAAAAGGCAAGACGAACTTTTAATCAGAATGCTACTGGCACCATTAGTATCGGAACACTGAACTGGCTGCTGAAGATGGGGACGGAGCCCTTATGTGAATGCCCCGAGTGCTGCGATGTTGGTTCTTGAATCAACTTAACTCGGCCTAACTTAGATAAGCGCGTATTTAGATAAGGAGGTATTCAGCTAATCTTCACAAAATGACATACCAGGAAGTTAAGGTGGGCGCTTATGATTGACAAAGTGGATATTGGCAGGGAGAAACTAACAAACTAATCTTCTAAGATCTCCTGTAATGTTTGCTAAGAATTACATCCATGTATTTAGGTGGATTTCTATTATGGTATCGGGTGTCGCAGGTCGACCCAGCCTTAAATGGTAACGAGGATGTATGTCCTGGGAAAGTAAAGACGGCCGGCGTAATGCTGACCACATTATCCACCTAGTGCCGATTTGGTTTGTAAAAATATGGATGCTCTTCCCATATGCCCAATGCGCCTAAAGGCGTGAAAAGGGATCTTTTTTATTTAGAAAAAGAGACATCTAGTCAACTTTCACAAGCTGTCGTACAAGGAAGTAGCGCACGCTTATTAATGAAATAGTTTATATCTACAGAAGAAAGAAACGTGGTATGACAGTGGTAACATCTGCACTGGCACAAGCTAAGGCCTACATCATGTCAGCCGCCAGTAACTCTTAAATAATATCAAAGCAGTGTTTCCCCGTTGCGAATTTGAACAAAGAAGACACAAACAATAGACTGGCATTTCTCGTCAGGTTCATACTACAGTAACAATTGATTAAAATGAAGCAAATAGCTGAATCCTAGAAACTGAAACACGAATGTCTGTTTCACCAAAGTAACCGTAAGGTAACGACCATTTCTTTCTGCCTGCAAAGTTCTGGTTTGAACCTCAGATTCCCCTTTCAATATATTCCTCACCGTCGTACGGCTAATAGTACCATTCCTATGTTGGTTAACAAGACTTCGTGTGCGTCCGGTGTGCTTCTCTCATGCTTGGCTGTGCCGATTTTACTCCCAATTCACGTATTTTTAGCAGTGATGTGGACACGTTGCTTCCAAATTCCCTAGAACGTCCTATCTCTCTAAGGGCAAAGACAATGTCTATGTGATTCATGGATTAGTCATTTTCAATTAATGCAGCACCTGCCAGTCTATCAGCTCTCTCATGACCAACAACGCCTGCATCCCCTGGGATGAAAATGAAAGTAACTGCACACACAGGAGAATTTTGCAACGACTCAAGCCACTGTCTGCGTAACCAGCCTGCCTTAGTCTATTATTTCTTCAAGTACAGAACAACGTACTGTGCGTTTAGAAATTACACCAGTGTTTGTCAGCGTCAGGCTAATGCCCAGCATGGAAGCAATTTGATTGTTAAAGTTGGAAGGGGGAGGACAATTTAATTTTTTTTTTAAGGGGAAAGGGGGGGGGGGGGGGGGATAGAATTGTTTTTAAAAAAAAAAAGGGGGTGGGGTTATTGTTTACAGGGGTGGGTGTTGATTTCAATCATTGAAAGGGGAGGGGGGGGGAGGGGTAAATGCTGGGGTTGGTTCTGCAACATCCTGTTTTAGATTGTCAACATTTAAAAAAAAAAAAAAAATCCCGGCCTTGATGATAGGAGCATTCAAGATAATCGTAGAAGTCTACCTCAAGATTTGTAGCTTAACATTCTGAGTTAGGCCTATACCTAACACCTTTTATCCCCGCCTTTTAAGTTGGCCTCTAAATTGAGACAGGCATAGGCTTAAACACTCGAATTTTAAGAAAAACAATTTACCCAAATAGGATCAAGTTCACGTGTACTGCTACAATGAAGGTCCATAATAAAATATCTAACCTTGCATATGAATAGCTACGTCTCCAGAACACACGACTAGCTCCTGTATAAGCACAGATAGTCAGTGCAAGGATTGTTATCAGGTTTCAGACTTACAAATCATTATTTATTAAGCAGTTCATGGCAGTCGTGTCTGTAATCTTGGTCTGCAAAATTCGTGTCAGTTGAAAGATATCCTGGTTTGGTTAACAACCAGAAATCATTTCTTAAATCCTAGAGGACACGCCTGTAATAATATATTACCATGTTCAATTTAGTATTGTATTTGCAAAGACATGATAAGAATGTACACTGAACTGAAAAGACATTCTTTTTTAAATGTGATCTTTGTTAAAATATTCCGTATACTTTAAAAAAAAAAAAGTGTATGTCGTACATAATAGAACAGAAAACTATTACCTCTTAGGAAAATAGGGAATGGGTGACTGGCATTTTTCTCTTTTCCTTTTCTCTTTTTCGTGTCTTCCTCAAGTACCTTGCCGCATGGCGTGGGCGATGATGCTTCTGCGATCGTCAACTGTGTGTATCAGTTCGTGTGCTGACACCCTTCAATACCATGACGAAAGGCTGTCAAGAATCTTCTGGCGTTGTCTTCTTCTGTCTCTCTTTCCACAGATCTTACCCGTGGTCACAGCAGGTTCCAGTTTCGTTCTTCTCATAACATGACCACACAGACACACACTTAAGATTGTTTCTTTCCGATGTCTGTGAAAAGTTGCATTTTAACCCTTGCCTTTTTCAAAACAGTTGAGTTGCTCTTTTTTGGCTTCTATAGAATTATAAGGATTCCTCTGTAAAATAAAATTTCTGAGTCGTCAAGAAATTGTTTGGCTTGTTTAATAATTGTCCAGGATTAACTGCCATATAATAAAACAAGCTCCATATATCATGCGTGAATTCTTTTTTCTAACCTCCAATGACATGGATATACTGCATACAGTTAATTAGTTGGTTGGTTAGTTGGGTTATCCGGACACATCCCTACGTGCTCAGATCCTCCCCAGTAGTATAGGAACGACACCACCACCACCACCTCCCCCCCCCCCTATTTTTCGTATATTATTTAAACTCTATATAGAAAATAGAGCAAAAAACTCCAACCCTCACCCGCCGGAGGGTTTCCTTCACATGTAAAAAGAAGGAAAAACTCCAACCCTCCCTCCGAGGGGGTGAGGATTCCCTCCACACGGAACATAGAGGGAAAAACTCAAATCATCCCTCCAATCCTCTCGGATAAGGCACCTGAAAAAGTCCGACAAAATTTTAACAGGCGTTGTTTATACGAGTCATTAAATTAAATTATGACGAATAAAAAATAATGAGTAGACTGTCTATAGTAACCTACCCATAAATAATATTTTAATGATGAATTGCAATGACAATACTAAGTGAACACGATAAAGCAACCAAACATAGTTTAATAATGAAGATTAAAATTACGCACCAAATTCACTTGGAAATAAAAAATCAAATGCTTAAGTCACCTAGTTAGAATGTAACCACAACTGCCAATACATGTACTATACATGAAAAGATCTTTTGTGAAAGCAAGACGCCAGGAGAAGATGGACTGACGATATTAAAGGCATTCTACATTGACACGGAATGACAAAAGCTATTGCTGTCCCACAAACAATGGGTCGCAAACTGCTCAACCCCACCACGCTTAACGGCAGACCTTCTAAATGAGGCTAGGTGTTATTTTAAGATGCACGAGAAAGACATCTTTTATGTAGAAATAGGAAATTTTTTCACCCGACCATGTCTGAAGGTAAGACCGGATCTGATCGTAAGCACCTTAAGGCATCACGTGCCCTTGAGGGAAAGAGTTACCTTCATTTTTTCCCAGGGTGATGCGGGTGTTACTGACAGTGAAAAAGCAGATAATTTCTTTTCCTCTCTCACAGTTGCAGAATGGATCGCGCCGACTGTGTTAGTGCCCTTAGACAGACAGACAGACAGACAGACAGACAGACAGACAGACAGACAGACAGACAGACAGACAGACAGACAGACAGACAGACAGACAGACAGACAGGACAGACAAGACAGACAGAACCAGACAGACAGACAGACGAAACAAAAAGACAGAGAAAGAGGGGAAAGAAGGAAGTAAGAAAGAAAAAAAGAAGAAAGAAAAAAGTAAAACAGAGAAAAAGAGATTTCAAAGAAAAAGAGGAAAGGAGATAAAGAAAAAAAGAATGGAAAAGAAAGAAGAGAAAGAAAGAAAGAAAGGAAAGAAAGAGATAAAAGGAAGGAAAAGAAAGAGAAAGAAAAGAAAGAAAGAAAGAAAAGAAAGAAAGAAGAGAAAGAAAAAGAAAGATAACGAAAGAAAGAAAGAAAAGAAAGAAAGAAAGAAAGAAAGAAAGCAAAAGAAAAAGAAAAGAAAGAAGATAAGAAAGAAAATTTTTTGAGAAGAAAGAAAAGAAAGAAAGAAAGAAACAGAAAACGGTTAGAGGATTTAGGAGGGCTGTGCGCCGATACCCCTTCTAACAATGCTAGAAATGTGTGTAAAATTGGCATTTACTGGACAGACCAGACGTTTGGAAGCATAGGCGCTAGAATATGACCGAAATGCTCAAACCCTCCCCCCCCCTTTTTTTTTCTTTTTTTTTCCGGGCCAATCCCCCTCCCCCGACCCTTAAAAATCTGCAGGCGTTCTATTTGCGAGTATTTATTTATACATTACGTGTTTAAATAAATTATAGGATTTACAGGAAGTTTGAAGTTTGAACAACGGATCAACATCATGGCACACGGGTAGTAACCAACATGTGCTCCGTTCTTTTTTTTTTAAAGACTCAAGTCTAAGTCCGAAGAAGCTCAGCACACTGCACAGGCTCTGTAGCAACGGCGAGGGTCCTGAAATACTTTAGGTAGATTTGTGACTCTAAATTTTGCTCGGGCAGCGCCGTTAGGCTACTCTTTTCGATTTCCAACTGCCGAGGGATTTTTTACGTGCGCAACAGTGCACACGGGCGTCCGATCTCACTACCCGGAGACCAAGGCAAGTACTAGAAGTCCAAGTCCACGTGAAAAAAATCCTAGCCCTTACCGGGAATTGAACCCGGAATCTCTAGCACTCGAGGCGGACACCATGCAGCGCCCTTAGGATTTACAGAAATGTAAAGCAGGTTTAACTTTTACCCCAGGGCACATTAAGCTCTCCCCCTAAAATAGTTTGGGGTGCGTTGTTTGGTCTCTACAAAAAATCTGCAAGAACGGGGAAAAGGGGAAGGGGGCACGATCTCGTTTAAAACATTAGTTATACATCTCATAGTATTTCACATATATTTTTTTTTTGCCACCCAGCACATTATAATGCAATTATTATTGTGCATTTAAACTGGGCTTACTCCTTCTAAGAAAATTGGCGACACGGACACAGAAGTAATTAAAAATAAATGACATACTAGGTGTTTGGGTGCTGTGCCATTTTGAACCTTCAGATAACCTCGTCTTATGTATAGCTTATCTTTCATAATAAACAGTGTGTTGCTATGACAATAAGGGCAGTTAACCGTTGAATGTGTTTGCATGTAATGCTGCCTGTTTCCTAATCCGAGCATTTTACTTAGTTTAAGCAACTTGCTGTAATTTGTGCATTTAATGTTTAATCTTTTTACAAAAGCAATAATGATAACTATTAACTGTATTCCCCGTGAGGGTTCCTGGTACCTATTGTATCGTATGAAGCTTTAACAACGGATCAACATCATGGCACACGGGTAGTAACCTATAAGTGCTCAGTTATTCTTCTAACTCAAGTCTGAGGGAATTACTAAAAGTCCAAGTACACCTGAAAAATCCTAGCCCTTACCGGGGATTGAACTCAGAACCTCTAGCTGACACCATGTCTCCAGACCACGCAGCTTCCCTATTGTGTGGTAGCAGTCGACTAATTGGGAGCTTTTGTCAAAGCGGCAACAATGAACAACCAACAGCACACAAATAAGCCAGGAAAACGGATTTAAATGCAAAACTCAGGCCCTTTTTCTTCTTCTCTTCCACCGTTTACCTTAGCCAGGCATGGGGGTTGAAAAAAAACGGGGGGTGGGGGGGGGGGGGGAATTAGTGATCGTTTGTGCACTTTTTCCGTGTATTGTACAAGTTGGTGTTAATTTCTGTTAGGTTGCATTTGATGATGTCGCTCTATGTCTTGCGTGGTCTTCCCTTGGTCTGTGTTCATTATATTTCTTAGCGTGGTTCTCTGTGGCAGTTGGTACCAGGACATTCTTGTCAGGTGGCCAAAGAATCTCATTTGTTGTTTTTGAAAAACTCAGGCCCGATGGACGAACAACCAGGAATTTCCACCTGCTTACAGCCGGTGAACAAAGAAGAAGGAGAAGAAATTTTTTTTTAAACTTTTTTTCATTTTTCTGCCGTGTATTCTTCCTCCCCCCCCCCCCCTCCTTGTGTTCTGTCATACAATTTAATTTCCTCTGTTCTGCGCAGACAGTTAATAAATGTTTATAGTTTAATAGTAATTGTTTAAGTTTTTCTCCAAACAGCAGTTCTGATTTGACATTATAATTAACTGCTTTAAGTTAAGTATTAGTTTTTATTTTTTATGACCTTCACAAATTTCCTAGTGCAATGAAAGCTCCTCTTGCCTTCTGTGTTCGTATTTTACCATATCTGTCAGTTTCCCCCATCCTTATCAACATTACTGTCAAATTAGGTGTGACTCCACATTTAGGTATGGGGAAACCATAAGAGACACCAGATTACTTATTTGTTTGGTCTATTCTCATTATCTATGTCTTTCTCACATGGGTTTTCGAACCTAGTTCTTGTGATCTTCCATAAAGTGTATTTAATTTGTCTTGCACCTGATTCCGGGAGTGGGATATAAGAGAAATATCATGAGTAAAGTCAAGTCAGCAAGCTCTTTTGTAGGGGGCCATTGAATTCCATTGCTGGTATTAGCAGATGCTGTCTTCATAATTCAGTCTATTGCCAGTAGAAACAGCAGACAGGATCCGTGGACATTCAAGATACATTCCACACTGTCGTGTTGTGTCCCTAGCAGACTTCAATGCTTACATCCTCAGCTAACTGCTGCAACACCAGGTACTTATTAGAGACTGTAACTGAAAATGCTACTGGCAAATCCGGACGAAGAATAAACAGACTTGGACGACTTAGTCAGAGTTATCTCCCGTCGCCGCACTGCGAACAGTAATCGGAAAACAAACGAAACAAACGACACACTTACCTATCATCCTGCGGTTGCGTGTAGGGCTGCGTACGGTTGCGTGAACCATCGTGGCATCATCACATAGTTGCGTGCACAGTTTGCGTTACGGTTGCGTGAGGCACTTGTGAATGGTTGTGTAGTCATCATCATGCGGTGGTTGTTGGATTTCAGAGTTAGGGGTAGGGTTAGGGTTAGGGGTAGGGGTAGGGGTAGGGGTAGGGTTATGTGTTAGGGTTAGGGGTAGGGTTAAGGGTAGATGTGAAAATTTTGACGTAGGATTTCGAAATACTGGCCGACAATATGATGTTTCTGTGGAGTGGCGCCACTGAAACTCTGCCAAATTGACCGCCAATAGCGTGCGGCTGTGCCCCAATCGTTGGCGAATGTGCGTGTGACAAGCAATCCAGAGGCCCTCGATTGGTTTGTTTGTGTGTTTGTGTGTTATGGATTATGCGCGATTATGGTAACTCCGGCGTCAAAATTGTCAAATCTAAACGCTAATCCTAACCCTACCGCTTAACGCCTAATTCCTAATCCTACGTCCCTAAACCTCTAACCCCTAACCCCCCTAACCACGCAAATTTTAGCGATATCTTTAAGGCATAAAATCGGCAAACACCAACAAACACAAAACACACACCCAAAAAAAAAAACCCACCCGAATTGTCCTGCAGCGTCGAAAAAAAACCCAGATCTCATTGGATTGAATTGAACATACCAAGCATTGGCAGTGTCCTGATGTCGACGTGACTGTACCTCTTCTTTGTTTTGCAGGTTGTGGCTTTTCCGATCACTGCTTTTGGAGTGCGGCGTACGGGAGATAAATCTTGACTAAGTCGTCTAAGGCTGTTTATTCTTCGGTCCGGATTTGCAGTAGAGCCCCACTTGGATAATTTCACCAACTAGAAAGAAACAGAAGGCAACCAGAGAATATCTGAGTGGAGCCGGTGATATCCGCAGCAATGAACCAGAATATCAACGGCTAGTCGAATGCTGAAGAAGAAAGAAGTGCAAAATTGGGCACTCTTCCGAATACCGGCCCCCATATTAATTTGCCTGTCCAAAACATATTCCTGTTAGAGCTCCTCAAAGGGTTCAAGAGGTTACAAAGAGGTCCAAGGGGTTAAAAAGGAGTATATACAAAATATGGTACAACAAAAACATGGTACAATACGTAGATCATCATCAGTTTCCACATCTGCGCGTTAAAGCGTTTTGTGAGAAATAGTTTTTTCGATCGACTGAAGTGACGTGGGGAGAAATAATTTTCCGATCCATCGGAGCGCTGAAAGTGACGTGTTATACAAAATATGGAACAAAACAAAATATGGAGCAATTTTGAACAATACGTACCAATAATGCCGTGAAATAATTGAGGGCCATCATCATCAGTTTCCACATCTGCGCGTTAAGCGCTAGTGAAGTAGCGCTGTGATAGTGACGTGGGGAGGAAAATGTTCGATCCATCGTGCGCTGTGTCGAATGGGTAGCCACGTTTAGATCATCATCATCAGTCTTCACTTCTGCCGTTAAGAAATAGTTTTCGCTGCACTGAAGTGACGTGGGGAGCGAAAAATGTTCGATCCATCGGAGCGCTGTGTCGAATGGTAGCAACGTTAAGATCATCATCATCAGTCTTCACTTCTGCCGTTAAGAAATAGTTTTCGCTGCACTGATGTGACGTGGGGAGCGAAAAATGTTCGATCCATCGGAGCGCTGTGTCGATGGGTAGCAACGGTTAAGATCATCATCAACAGTCTTTACTTCTGCCGTTAAGGAGCGCCGTGAAATAATAATTGAAGCCATCATCATCAGTTTTTCAACTTCTGCCCGCAATGGTTTGAAGACTTTAGCCACCGTGGGGAGAGAGAAATACGTTTTCGATCTGACTGAAAGTGACTGGGGAGTGAATCATTTCGATCCATCGGAGAGAAATAGTTTTCGATCGACTGAAGTGACGTGGGGAGGATAATTTTTGATCCATCGTAGCGCTGAAGTGACGTGGGGAGGAAAAATTTTCGATCCATCGAGAAAAAATAGTTTTCGACGACTAAAATTTTAAAGTGGGGAGGGAAAAATTTTTGGACCCCATCGGAAGCGTTTAAGTGACTTTGGGAGGAAAAATTTTCGATCCATCGGACGCCTGGTGGAGGGTAGAAAACTTTTTAAAATCATCATAATGTTTTTAAATTCTCCCTTTTTAAGCGCCGTAAAATAATAATTAACCCCTTTCTTTCATCATTTTTTCACTTCTGCGCAAGTTTAATTTTGGCCCCGTGGGGGAAAAATAGTTTTGATCGACTGAAGTGACGTGGGGAGGAATAATTTTCGACCCATCGGGGGAAAAATATTTTTCGATCGACTGAAGGGGACGTGGGGGGGAAATTTAATTTTTAAATCCATCGGAGCGCAAAGTGACGGGAGGAAAAAAAAATTTTCGACCAAATCGGAGCGCTGTGGGTGGGTAGCAACTTTAAGATAAATCATCTCAGTTTTTCACTTCGGCTCTACTGGCAAATGGGGAAAGAAGAATAAACACCCTTGGACGACAAAAGAGTTCTTTTCCCGTGGCCCCACCCCAAAAACAGTGACGGAAAAGCCCCCAACGAAACAAAGGGACACAAAAAAGCAACATGGCAGTTAGACGCACTCACAAAACAAACCCATCGTTATTCCGACCCCACGATTTAGTTGCCACGGACGAAAACTCCTGTATGCATAATGACATAAGTTGGGGGGTTTGGCGGGGGCCCAAAACGAGAATAGTCGATAAGGAACACGAAACCCCCCGGTACCTCGTGCACGCGGGGCCAAATTTTTCCTAGGCCCCCGGCAAGACTGTAGCGAAATAGGGTTTGGGGGATGTTTTCGCTGAAATATAGGTGTAGTTTTTCGTTTGGGTCGTTTTCCCCAACAGCGACAGTGGGCCCGAGAAAATACTCATGATGTTTTAAATACTGGTTTCCCCGGCCCGTAATTTCAGGGGATGTCTTTGGTCCTCGAGGGGATCCAACTGGCACACCATTGTCAACTAAAACAATTTTTTCCCGGGCCCGGAAGTAAAATTTGGATTTTTGAGAAAACACCGGGAGCTGGGAGGACTCGATGAAAACGGCAGATCTACCCGTGGTCGAAGTGGGAACGAGAGCTCTTCTTCCGACAAAAGGGATCAGCGCGGTCGCACCCGTCAGGTGTTGGATGTGGGGTTTTAGAGCGTGAAAAGGGCCCGTTGCTACTTGGAGTTTTTGCGAAAACGAGTTTGGGGGCGACATTGGAGGGGGTTTTATAAAAAAATTGCTCAAACGGGAACCCCCTGTGTGGCGCTTGGCGAGGCCCCCACCCCCCCCCCCCCCCCCCCCCCCCCCCCCCCCCCCCCCCCCCCCCCCCCCCCCCCCCCCCCCCCCCCCCCCCCCCCCCCCCCCCCCCCCAAACCCCCCCCCCCCCTTGCAAATTTACGGTTTGGAAATCTATCGGGCACGGGGTTTAGTAGCCCACCAGACCAACTTCGTCGACCCCCGGACACAGTCAATACACACACAAAAATTTGGGGGCCCTTCTGGATGCTGGTGAAACGCCCCAAATTCCCCAAAGGGATTGGGAAACCAGCCCCCAACACTATTGGCGTCAATTTAGCAGAATTTCAGTGGCGCCACCCCCAAAAAACTTTCAGATTGTGGGCCACATTTCAAAACCCCTTTAAGTAAAAAATTTTAACATCAAACCCTACCCTAACCCAAAACCCTAACCCAAACCCCTTTTTAACCCCCCCCCCCGCCCCTTTTCCCCCCCAAAAGGGGAAAATTTTAAAAAAAAGATTACATAAGATCCCACACAATATATATATAAATATATATGTTATATAAAATACACAAAGCATATTAAAATTCAAAATTTTTAAAAATTAAAAAGAAGCGAAATCGGGGTTTTTTGGGAAGGAAAAAAAAACTGTCGGCTTTCTCAAAATCTAAAGATTGATGTATATTAAAGAGAGCGCTGCTTTAACCGGGAAAACAATAATATATTTTTGATGGTTTTTTAAAAAAAAAAAGATGTGTAGTGGGAAACGACATAGCAGGGGAAGTATATTTGGCTACAATTTATCAAAAACACAAGAGGATGTCAGTATAAAAGAAGTGGAAACCACCCTAGTCCCCCCCGGTCACTGAGAAAAGAAATGACAGACGAAAAAAAGGGAAAAATGCAGAAAAACAAACTCCCAAAACAAATTTCCCCAAAAAAAAAGTGGCAACTCTGCCAAAATATTTGACAGTGAATGTCGAAAAATTTTGGCACCAAAAGCGTAAAAAACTGTCCAAAAAAAATTTTTTTTGTGACCGTGGCGCCATGAAAATTTGGGTAAATAAAGGTTTTTAAAAAAAGCACGAAAAAAATGCCCCCTTTGGGAAACCCCTGTTTCCTTTTGATTGGGATCCCAAACCCTTCAAGTTTTGGGTTTTGGATGGTTTTCCGTTTTAAAAAGGTCAACAAAAAATTTAAAGGCATGAACAACAACGAAGGGTGTTCATATTTGCCATTGTTTTTGTTGACCAACGTTTTTGTAGCCCGCCAGGATCGGGGGACAAACGTCGTTCCTGGGAACACCTGGGTAATTTTGATGCCCTTCCAATGGGTTTTCGCATTCGCCTAAAAACAAAATTCCAACCAGCAACGGCCATACCCTTCAACAGCCCAACCCCATTTTACCCCCGACGAAAGTAACCACGATGGTACTTGCGGTGGAAAAAATAGCTCTCGTAAAATTTAAAACAAACCCCTGGGGCGTCCGGGTTTGCATTTAAAAACCTTCCCAAATGAGGGTTTCTAAGCAGGAGCCAGTTGTAACACTTACCCCAAAAAATTGTTAAAAGTTGAATACTGTACACAGGGTTGTCAAACTCTCAAAAAAAAAATCACATTTTTTTCTTTACTCGAAAAAACCAGTAAAACATTTAAACCCTCCCCCAATTTTTTCAGTTGGGAAGGGAAAAATTTGCGAAGAACGAAAAACCCTCCCTACACTGCAACGAGGATTACAGCGAAAGACATTTTGCCAAAGAGAATTTTATCGGAACCCTTCTAGCCTTGACAATAAAGACATCCGGAAAGGTTTCAAGACGAAACAGTTTTACGAGGTTTTCCACATTTTTCTGGCATAGCGAGCCCTTGCAAAAAACCCCTTAGTTTTTTTAGCCATTATTTTATATAAATCACAGGTTTGACATCTTTCAGGCCAGTGATCCCAAAAAGTAGAATATTATTTCTTATAATTTTGGAGCACGATGGTCTTTTCCCTTTACATAAAAAAAGTTTTTGCTGCACAAAAATTTCCAAAAAAATATTTCCACTTTTTTCGCAACCCTTTTCCGAAAAAAAGCAAAATTAATTATTTGCGCAAAGGGACAAATTCGGCAAAAAGACTGTGCCCAGGTGCATTTGGGTGAGTTCCCGAATTCCCTTTTAAACGAACAAAACCAAAATTTCACAAGTCCAAACCCGAAAACCCTTTTCAAAATGAAACAATGAGGTGGAACCCCCCCCCAAACAAAAACCCCAAACGATTTCCTTGCAGCGATCAAAGTGTCTGACCAACCCCAATTTTTTTCTCAGTGGAATTTAAAATTTGCTTAAAAACTGAACCAGGGGAAAGCATCTACGTTGAAAAAACGCAATTTTTCCAGGCCCCCCAACGGACAAAAGACCGAAAATTTCGGACGGCAGGTGGTAATTACCCCGGGTTAGGTTGAGAGTTTGGGGCATTTTTCAGACCAGTCGAAACTTTATGTTTTCCCGAGTTCAAACAGGATAGCGGGGCCCGTTTCTAAGCAAACGAAATTTTCAATTAATGTGATCAAGTAATTTACCTAGTGAAAGGGCTAGTGATGTTACAACATTTCTCGTAATCACAAGGGCGGTGAAAAGAATGTTTAAAAAGGGAAATAATTAGGGGCTGCTGAAACCCGATGTGTTGGGGGGAAAGGCGCAGTTTCCAAACCCAGCACGAAAAAGGGGGAGATATAGAAACGTATTGTAAACCACAATACACATGCCAACCCCATTTTAAGGGCGAACAAAAAAAAAAAAAAAAAGGAGATTAGCTGCCCCTTTACCCTGGGCCATTTAGCATTTCGCCGCCCTATCGCAGTAAACTGGGTTTAAATACAAGGGCCGAGCGAAAGGGGGCAACGCAGCCTATATCGCACTAGTTGTAACCACAAAAACAACGTGCAAACCACCCTTTTTAAAAGCTTTTTCAACTGTTGTAATACAAAAAAAAACTTTCTAAAAACCCCCCTTTTAAAAAATGAAAAAAAAATTTGCCCCGGGTATCGCAACCTAGCTGTTTAAACCCCAAGCCCCAGTTTAAAAGGGGCCGCAGATATCGAAGGGTAGTTTTTAACCACAACCCCAAACGTTTTTCAACATACAAAAAAACGTCTAAACCCCCCCTTTTAAAAGTAAAAAAAAAAAATTTTCCGCCGCTATCGCAACTAGTGTTAACCCCAAGGGCGAGTTTAAAAGGGGCAGATACGCCCCTTTTTGGGAAAAAAAAAAATGGGCCTATTTTTTTTTTTTTGGGCCCCCCGGAGGGGCTATCGCAGCCCCAGCTGTTTCCCACAAGGGCCGAGCGAAAGGGCAAAACGCAAACCTATATCGCAGCCTAAGTTTTTAACCACAACACAAAGTGCAAAACCCCCCTTTTAACTGCTTATCAAATGTTGTAACTACAAAACAAAAACCCAAAAACCCCCCTTTTAAAAATGAAAAAAAATTTTCCGCCCCTTTCGCCAAACCCAGCTGTTAAACCCCAAAGGGCCAAAAGGGAAAGGCGCAGATATGCAGCCTAGTTGTTAAAAACCCCAAACAACGTTTCCAAAACACAAAAAAAACGTCTAAACCACCCTTTTAAAAAACAAAAAAAAAATTTTCCGCCGGGTATCGCAACCCAGCTGTTAAAAACAAGACCGGTTTAAGGGGCAAATATCGCCATTTTTTAAAAAAAAAAATAGAAAAATATTTTTTTTTTTTTTTGGCCCCCGGAGAATCGAACCCCAAACAACCCGATCACCGGCTTTTAACAAAACAGACTGCTATCAACTATAATAGCGAACACTCGGAATTTTGTTTAAACGGAAATTTTATAATTTAAAAAAAAGGCATTTTTCCCGTTATATTTTTAAAAAAACCGACCCCTTAGGTCCCTAACACCCACCCTTGAGGCCCCGAATGGGAAATTTTTTTTCTTTTAATAATAGGGGGGGGCCGGGATTTCGGAAAAAGTGCCGCCGAAATTGTTTCCTTAAAAACTTTTTTCCCTGAGCTTTTCAAATTTTTTACCAGTGGTCTAAATTTATAAAAAAGTTAAATATCTTTAAAATTTTAAACTTGATTTTTTTTCAACAGAAAGGATCAGTGAAACTCATCTCTCAAGTGTTTCCCGAATGGCGTGGGCGATCATGCCTCTCCACATTGTGTAATCCACAACTGGGTGTATTAGTTCATGTGTTGACACCCCATGACAAAAGACTGACAAGATTCTTCTCATGCTGTTTTCTCTCTCTCTCTCTTTAAACAGATCTTTCCAGTGGTCTCAACATGCTCTGGTTTCTTTCTTCTCATAACATCAGCATCTCTAAAAGCCATATCATTATACAGGGTTATCTAATTTTTATTTTATACTTCTATGATCAATTTGATTGGCTTTCTTATAATTCCCAATTTAGCTTGTGTATTTTTTTAAGTAGAAAAAAGTTTCCCAAAGTAAATAGGGTTCCCGCAAAAAACGGTGATTATTAATTTTTTCTTTATTGCTCCTAGTCCACGTATTCCTGTAGTCTCTTCCTGTATCATCTGATCCTATCTTTGTGTTCAGGTCACCCATCACATTTGGTCTATTTCCCTTTTTCTTTTAAAATTTTTTGGGGAAGTGGCACCCAAAATTCCCCCTTTAACTGAAGCATCCATGTCAATTTTTTGGGATCCCGTATTCCAAACATAATCATTTCTGTTTTGCGTTTAATGATCTCTTTTTTTCTAGGTTAAAAAGTTTCCATTCAATTTGGCCATGCTGCTTCTTTGAAAAAAATCGGGGCCCAATCCTTACTGGGGGGAAAACTTTTTCTCTTGTGCCCTGAGAAAAAAAATTTGAATTCAAAATCTTCCCCCCCGGGTTGTTTACAAATCCTAAAATACTAATTTTTAAATTTCATTTTGCTGCCTTTTCCCCATCATACAAAGTTTAATATCCAGGTTCCCGTTTTGGAGATTTTTTAGGTGAAAGGAGGTAAGTGGACAAGGATCCCTTTTGGGTTTTAGGCTCATGTCATCATTTTCTATTAGAAAAGCACCCCCCCCCATCCCTATATTTTCCCCATCATGGGCTGGGAATCCTTGTTTATCTTCTTTACTTTTTAGGATTTTACTGATTTTAAAAGGGTGCGGGAGCCAATCCAAGCCAAAAATACCCTAGTCCCTCCTTTGACATGCCTCGTAGCGTTTTGTTTCCGGTATTCTTTGCTGAACGGCCCTGGCCTGGTAACACACTAGCGCTGTTTATGCTTACTCCTTTCCAAACAGTTAAAAGGGAGATCATGACAGTTAAAAAAAAAAAAAAAAAAAATAGATGCAGTTCTTTTTTTTCTTTTCGTTCACAGCTGTAAACTCTGGGGAAAGTTTGGGTTGTTAATCTATTTCTGGATGCGTCTATTTCAGAACCTGAGGTTTTTATGTGCATCAGTTCAGATCTACTCATTTGTTTCAATGGGTTCCTTGCCTTCGACGGATGCACTCCCACTTTGAAAGAAGCTCCCCAAATTTGTAACTCTTTCGCATGCTTTTTTGGTTGGCAGTGGGTTATTCTTGTCTCCTATAACAGGGCCCCAGAACCCCCACGGGAAAAATTTTAGTGTGTTTACTGTTTTTGAGACCATTTAGAAGACCAGATCAAAACATACAAGTTTTTATATCCGGGTCCAGTTTTTGAATAAACAAAAAACCAAGAAGATTTTTAAAAAAAAAAAAGAGGAAAAAGACAGAGAAAATGGGGGACGAAAGTATTTTCAAAAAAAAAAAACCCCTTT
>CAJHNH020005523.1:0-5000 GCA_905116865.2 Candidula unifasciata
ACAATCTTTTCCCTCGTCCTCATCATCAAACGTCCGTCGCCATCCAAACACTTATTAATACCAATGTCCACTTTCCACCGTGAATTAACAAACAAATGTTGGCAAAAGTAATTAGCAAGGTCCATGGACAAGTAAAAACAACCAGCAAATGTTTCGACGACCACGTCCTTTATCAATGACTACCTAAATTAAACGCACACACCAAACAAAAACCATTCTAATATCTGTGAAAAACAGAGAAACAAACATGTATTGGTTTGTTCCTAAATCCGTAGGCCCAAACAATAGCGACAAACCCAACAATGGCGAACAGTCTCTACAGCAAACGGATATTACTCCACCATAAGAAATTAGGGTTTGTTGGAACGATCCGACTATTGGGCTCATGGCATCGACATAAGTATCACACACACACATGTTGCAGCCTGGCACCAGCTGTGTTCACTATAGCATCCGTCAATGTAGACGTGGACCCAGTCTAGTATTTGAGTGCCGCTACTGGTGTGAGCAGGAGCGCGGAGACGAAGAGGAGTCACGGCACATTCCTCCTCTAGAATACCTTCCTTTCTGCCCCGTTAAACTGTGGATCGCACCTGGGTGTTGTGTGCGGCGCACATGATCCAGTACTGGTGGACACTAGTATCAGCAAGTGATCCAGTTACTGGTGGACACAAGTTATCAGTAAATAATCAGTAATGGTGGACACAGTATCCCATGCCCACTACTGTGCAGGATAGTCTAGTGGTGTGTGTGGGTGAGGGGCCAGCGAGATAGTATCCCATTAATTAATCCATTACTGGTGACACAATTAGTTGTCCACCAGCTTCGTCTCACCTCGGCACTCTTTGTACTTTTTCGTGGAACCCAATTATCAGCCCTTTACGATCCAGTTGCTGGTGGACACAAAGTTCAACTATCAATGCATAACCCACTACTGGTGGACACAAGTATCCAGATCTGATCCGTATCCTGGTGGACACAAGTTACGTTCCGAATTCCAGTAACTGGTGGACACAAGTACACCCAAAAGATCCACTACTGGTCAACACAAGTAATACCACAAATTTCCGTTATGGTGGTGAAACCACAAAAATCCACACATGCTCCAATATCTGGTGGACACAAATATCCTACACAATATCCATAACTCCTGGACACAAAGTATCCACAACATGAGCTTGCTGGTGGACACTACAAGCACACACTCAGACACAACATGTAACTCACGTTAGGAGGAGTTTCCTACAGGCTTCAATGTTATCCGCAGCACCAGATTCCTGACCACAGAAAACAATAGTTATACAAAACGTAAGTCGCTCCGCCTCTACGTGGATTCCCACTGGGGGGAATGTTCCACTGGTATCTGCTCCTCAATAAACTCTTTTGCCGGCTGGCCACCCAAGTCACCCAGCTTGTTCTGTTACTCCACATAACCCTATCACCTTCTCTTCTTTTATTCTGCGTCTTTTTTCTTCCTCTTCTTCTCTGCGAACCTTATAAGTGTTCGATTCATCCCATCCGTTTTCGTCTTCCTCGCCCTCGCAGCTTCGTCAGCATCTTCGCCCTTGTGTGATTCCTAGAGTCTGTCAACTCCACTAAACGTAGTAAAGAAGCCCTTTTTTCATGCCTATCAGAGAAGAAGAACCGAAGTATAAGAAGATAGAAGAAGAAGAAGAAAGAAGAAGTAGACGAAGGAAAAGAACGAAATGAAATGAAAGAAAAAAGCAAGAAAGAAAGAAAGAAATAAGAAAGAAGAAAGAAAGAAAGAATACTAAATAAAGAAGAAGCGATCACAAAAGAAAAAAAAGCAAAGACAGAAGAAGAAGAAAGACGCAAGCAAGAAAGAACGAACGAAAGAAAGACCGCACAGCAAAGAAAGAAAGACAAAGAAAGAAGAAAGAAAGAATAAAGAACATAAGACAATGAAATAAAAACGAACATAAAGAAATAAAGTTGAATGAAAAGACATAATACACACGAAAAAGAAGATAGCCTAATACAGATAATAGAAAAGACTCCTAATCGAAGGAAGAAGAAGAAGACCTAGCCGATAAGAGAAGATCGGAGGAGGAGGAGGTCTGTCCGTCGATATCTCTTTCTATGTCACCACAATAAAAACCCACAGGTTCCTTTTAATTTTTAACAGACAATCCCCCCCCCCCCCCCCTTCCCACCACAATCCTATCACCATGACTATTATATGTCAACCAACAAGCCAGTGAGTGTCGGACACAGCCAACATTGCCAGACTATCGCCAGCTTGTATGACAACAAACAGTCCGCCAGAGTGACAGTCAGTCACTGTCCCCTTATGGGCCATGTGGCACGTCGGGTATATGCTGCTACTAAACCCCAAACGTTTACACACACGAAACAGCATTCGGTTGGCTCATACGGTCAAACATCCCACTGTCGCCTTTACCTTTACTTCCCCAACAGACATTACCTGGGTATCCCTTTTAGGTTGGGTGGACCTGAGTTTTTACAATAAACGCACCTACATAAATAATAAATGCCCCACCACACAGACAAACACACACAAACACACACTCGCGCGCGCGCGTGCGAGACTTACCTATAGACTTTGAGCGTACACTCTTGATGCCTGTGGGGAGCAGACCATTAATCATGTTTTAACTGTTGTTGTCAACTGTAAGCGGTCACAGAGAACGTTATTACTGTTGTTGTCACTGTAAGCGGTCACAGAAGAAAACGTTTATTGACTATGTTGTTGTCACTGTAAGCGGTCACAGAGAAAACGTTATTTACTGTTGTTGTCACTGGAAGCGGTCACACAGAGAACGTTATTACTGTTGTTGTCACTGTAAGCGGTCACAGAAAACGTTATTACTGTTGTTTGTCACTGTAAGCGGACAAAGAGAACGTTATTACTGTTGCTGTCACTGTAAGCGGTCACAGAAAACGTTATTACTGTTGTTGTCACTGTAAGCGGTCACGGAGCATGGTTATTACTGTTTGTTGCCACTGGAAGCGGCCACGGAGAATGTTATTATTGTTGTTGTCACCGTTTCTAAGAGGTCACAGAGAAATGTTATTACTGTTGTTGTGACTTGAAGCGGTCACAGAGAAGTGAAGAAAAAGAATGCAGTCAAATTACAATGCTGAGAGACACAAACAATGGCGTGATAGTCCAGTACATTATGATACTGTTAGCAGCTTTGTGGTCTTTCCAGGTGACAAGTATACATACGGCTAAGCGCCCGCAAGCAAATCAAACAGCATGCATAGTTCCTGTAGTAACACAGGGATGCAATTTGTAGATTATCTCGCATCCGTTGTGTCAGTTACCTCACACATCCATGTTTCCATTAGATCGATTATCTCCTCCACAACGATCTATCCATTGGGTCAATTATGCCTCACAACGATGTATCCATTGGGTCAATTATGCCTCACAACGATCTATCCATTTGGTCAATTATGCCTCACAACGATGTATCCATTGGGTCAATTATGCCTCACAACGATCTATCCATTGGGTCAATTATGCCTCACAACGATGTATCCATTGGGTCAATTATGCCTCACAACGATCTATCCATTGGGTCAATTATGCCTCACAACAATGTATCCATTGGGTCAATTATGCCTCACAACATGTATGGGTCAATTAATCCATTGGGTCTCAATTATGCCTCACAACAATGTATCCATTGGGTCAATTATGCCTCACAACGAGGTATCCATTGGGTCAATTATGCCTCACAACAATCTATCCATTGGGTCAATTATGCCTCACAACGATGTATCCATTGGGTCAATTATGCCTCACAACAATGTATCCATTGGGTCAATTATGCCTCACAACGAGGTATCCATTGGGTCAATTATGCCTCACAACAATCTATCCATTAGGTCAGTCAGTATAAAGAACGGTGTTGACATGGCCTGACCTCTGTTCCCGCAGTGTGCCCGATGATCAGCTCAAGTCCAGGCTCCAGTATCCTCCTATTCTAGGTGATCCAGTGTTCCTAGGGTTGCCTTGCCTGTCCCCCACCATCTCGTGCCCTATATCTAAAAAAACCAAACTATCTCCTCTAATCAAGACCTGCACATGTTCATCTTCAATCGCACTTTTCATCCCACCGCCAACCTTTCGTTTTACAAAAGCAAAACCCATGCTTCCGAGCAGAAGCCACATTTCTACGACACTAACTTGCCAACTCTTTGAGCAAATGAAATCACTAGCTAAACGCCATACACTTAACAGAGAAGCTCTGTTCAACTCAAGAGATCCAAATACTAAACCTGATTAGGGGGTAAGGCGGTCAGAAGTGGCGGCCAAGCATCGTTCCTGCCAATTTGCACACACATACACACACACACAAGCAAAAGGCTCTTATTGACAGGGGTAGTCCAACTGTGGAATTAATTAATTCTCAACAGCATCTGTCTAAGCTATTGTTGGCTTTAACCCAATTCTGGGTTTTATTGCTTCGCCGACTTTTATGTGGCAACAGTTGCTAGTGTCGTTCTGCTATCTGCCCTCGTTGCTGAATGTTTTTGGCCTTCTGTATTCTATTTTCAATCTAATCCGCCATTCTCAGAGAATTCACTGTCTAGGTACTTAAAACCCCCTTTTTTAAGCTCCTAGACAGTGCATTCATTTACTCAGGATGGTGGAGTGGACAGAGAAATAGAAAATATAATATAGAAGGCCAAGAACATAAATTACCACACAGAAACACTTTTCAGGCATCAACATATCAACATGTACACACAAACACAAGCAGATGATAAACGCACCATCCCTACCAACTTTGTGCTATCGATGCCGGAGAGGGACAGTCCTAGACAAACATACATGCAACATGTGAGATGAGATGTTTGAGGAATGCGGCGGGGAGAACAAGAAGAGACTTAGTCACCAGTGAAGAGCTAAGAACATAACGGTACCGGTAATGATTTTAAATAACATCAAAGAATCAAATGGTTTGGTCATCTCAAAACAATGGAATAAAATCAGCAGGCATCTAGGG
>CAJHNH020005523.1:7500-77500 GCA_905116865.2 Candidula unifasciata
CTTATCGACCGGCCTGTCTAAAAACCTACGTACCTGCTCTACCTAGCTACCTACCTAACCATCCGTCCATCCAGGCCTATCCATAACCTATCTATCCATTCACCAATCACTGCCTCTCTGTCTATCTTTATATTTGTCTGCTTTTTCTATCTTAAACTGACCTACATGTGCTGTCTGTGATGCTTCGAACACAAAGTTCGTTCGTTCGTACGTTCCATCTATATATTCCTCTTTCTGTCTTTCAGCCGTCCATCCATCCATCAATCTAATCATTTGAATATAATATTTCCTCACCTATGGACACTGCCCCCCCCCCCCCCTAACCACTCCAGAACCCAAGATATGGACAATGTTCCCCCCCCCCCCCCCCCAGAAGACTAGCTCAGCTCAATCAAGGCTAGAAATACCATCCATAACTTTGTCACTGCTTATTTCCTTTCACGTCAGCGCACACACCACAAGGAGCGGTTATTTTTAGAAGGCGGTAGACAAGCGACACAATTCAAATTGTCAGACCCCCAGACGTTGAATCAGTGACTCCAAATGACGCAGGCGTCTCGTCGAAAACAAAAAGAAGGAGAAAAAAAAAACCTACGTGGACGATCGTTCAGTGGGAAACAATTAAACTAGGGTACCTCAACTAGAGTTTTAAATCTCAACTAGATAGGTGGTCAAAGTGCACTTGCCTGAGAGGCCAGGATGCAACATTCTACACACAAACAAACCAGATCTGTAAAACGGGTGAAGAAGAAGAAGAAAAAAGAAGAAGAAGAAGAAGAAGAAGAAGAAGAAGAATGCTGTCAGTGCTTCAGCTTGTTAACTGGGCAGAGACAGCCGGGTAGAACACATGACACAATTGTAAAGACGCAAGAAGGCAAAGAGCCATTGACACAACACGCGTTGTTTGGCACTTGAGGAGTTAGCTACGCACCAGGTAGCCCGGCGAGGCTGTAATGGGGGTTCCAACCGATGTGGGTTTTAACATTACCAATTGGTTTTGATTAGGGCTGTACCGAATAGTGATTTTCACTATTAGGCGGAATACGAATAGCTGGACCAACTATTCGGCCGAATACGAATACGAATAGTGAATTATCATCATCATCGACTGGCATGTGCGAATATGCCTCGCCACAATCTGCGATCTCCTGCAGCATGTATCAGTTCGTGTGCCGACACACATCCGTGCCATGCAACAAGACTGTCAAGAATCTTCTCTCGTTGTCTTTCATTATCCCTCCTTCCACATATCTTTCCAGTGGTCACCACATGTTCCATTCTCCCTCATCTTATAACATGGCCGAAAAATGATGACTGTCTCCTTCTGATGTCTGTGAGTAGTTGTCTTCGGGCTCCCGCCTCTATCAAAACTTCTTGGTTGCTTTTTTTTTTTTTTTTGCTGTCCGTGGTATTTTAAGCATTCTTCTGTAAAACCACAATTCTGAGGCCTCCAGAAATTGTTTGGCCTGCCTACCGATTGTCCAGTACTTACAGCCATATGTTAAAACTTGATGTATGTAGCAAGCAAGAATTATTTTTCTAACCTTCAA
The DNA here is from genome assembly GCA_905116865.2 of Candidula unifasciata. NCBI lineage: Eukaryota > Metazoa > Mollusca > Gastropoda > Stylommatophora > Geomitridae > Candidula > Candidula unifasciata. The sequence continues at coordinate 9,051 of CAJHNH020005523.1, forward strand.
TGACAAAGATATATTGCATTAGATATTCTTCATTTTATAAAATGTAGTTTTTGCCTAAACTATTCTGTTTCTTATTTCAGTAATGCATCTTCCATCTGATGTTCCATGTGCCCAGATACTTAAATTGCTGTACTTGTCCTAAAATAACACCATCGACTTTTGTTACACATTTATGAATAATTATTTTCTTTGATACCATCATTACTTCTGTCTTCCCACTATTCAAACTGAGACCCATTCTTTCACTTTCGTGTATAAAATAGATCTAAAAAAAAAACAAAAAAACATTTATTATGTCAAATTATGCTGAAATTTTACTTCACAAAATGTAGTACAGAATAGTAAACATTAAAAAACATTTCATGCTTTGCATCCTTCAGTCAGTCAGTCTGTCTGTCTTGGTAACTAATACATAGGAATGAAAGTATTCTTAGTTTTATAACAAGTAACTAAACTTGTAAATTTTCACTGAAAGCTTAGTTAATCCACGAAAGCGGCATTAGCTTTCCACACACAAAAAAAATCGTTCCATGTTGTCAGCATTAAAGCAGCTTCTTGTCTCACTGAAGGTATTTGCAGCTGTACTAAACAGACGTTCACTTGGTACGCTCGTAGGTGGTGCACAAAGATAACGCTTGACAGTATGAACCAAGGTGGGAAATCTTGATATGTTTATTTTCCACCAATCCAGAAACGGATGTAAGGTAACCACTATTCGTATTCGGCCCGACCGCAACTATTCGGCCAAATACCGAATAGTAATTAGGTCCACTATTCGGCCCCGAAGCAAATACGAAGCGAATATTCGGTACAGTCCTAGTTTTGATATCGACGGAAATAAGGAAGGAGTAAGAAAATAATATGGGAAGCGAAGACGGTCTTGACACAGACAATAACCCTCATCTAGTGTTGATATAGATATGGTAGAATCCTTGCACAATCAAGCTGCCATAGGGCGTAAAATAAACAAACATACCTATCTACCCACCCACCCACCTACACTGACGGACAGACAGGTAGATAACTTACATAATATACACATGTGCTCATACACACAACATTGCCTCACTGTACAGTGTGAGTCAGTTATAAAAAAAAAAGACAATTGCGAAACAACAACAAATATTTTAGAAGACATACGAGGAAACGAGACCGGGGCACTTACGGCCATGTCCGATGTGCAGTGAAAATGATCTTCAAATTAACTCACGGAAAGAGTAAAGACAGACGGGTGAAAAGACAGCAGGGGGAAATTTAATAACAAACTAATACTGATAAAACCAAACTGAAATCAGGTATGAGGATACGAGATAAAGGCTCGAAATCGAAAATTGGCGTTAGTGATCAGGAAGAGAGGCCAGAAAATGGAATCTTTCGAAAACATAATCAATGTAACGATTGCCAGGGAATACTGGCTGTAACTGGTAAACAGCGGCCAGCGGCGATTTAAGCTAAGGCACGTCGACTCTCATGTGAAGACTCCCTCTTTATCTTGTGGTGCCTCCAGCTAACCCTGAGTCCAAATGGCAGACGTCTTAACTTGAAGGGCCGAGCACGTAGTGGTGATCAGCTTTCAAATCCCACTCTGCCTCGCAGAGAAATAGGAGACGTGGGTTGGGACAGCCGGCTGGACCGACCCTTCACTGCCACCCACGTTCATAGAAGTTCCCAGATTTGGTTCTGGACTATTTATGTCGCACACAACGTACCCAGCGCTATTATATATTGCCTGTGTCATGATGATTTTTGGGTTGTGTATCTAGACAGAACAGGGTATCAACCTGTTTTCGGTTGTGGATCTAGACAAAACAGGGTATCAACATGTTTTCGGTTGTGGATCTAGACAAAACAGGGTATCAACCTATTTTAGGTTGTGGATCTAGACAAAACAGGGTATCAACCTGTTTTGGGTTGCGGATCTAGACAAAACAGGGTATCAACCTGTTTTGGGTTGTGGATCTAGACAGAACAGGGTATCAACCTGTTTTAGGTTGCGGATCTAGACAAAACAGGGTATCAACCTGTTTTCGGTTGTGGATCTAGACAAAACAGGGTATCAACCTGTTTTGGGTTGTGGATCTAGACAGAACAGGGTATCAACCTGTTTTGAGTTGTGGATCTAGACAGAACAGGGTATCAACCTGTTTTGGGTTGTGGATCTAGACAGAACAGGGTATCAACCTGTTTTAGGTTGTGGATCTAGACAAAACAGGGTATCAACCTGTTTTAGGTTCTGGATCTAGACAAAACAGGGTTTCAACGAAGATCCATAACTCACACTTCCAACACGTGATAGTTAAGGATGACCAAACACAAAGGGAGTATGCAAATGAGCTAAGACAAAGGGAGAGACAGTCGAACAATGGCTTCGGTCCTATCAGATAATACATGGCTAATGTCATGTGGGAAGTAATGCAACCGATAGCATTACTGATAAAATAGGAGGAGGGGGCGAGAAGGGTCTTTTATTATAGTTGGGGGTTGGGGGCGTGAATGGTCCTTTCAAATAGTCGGGGGGGGGGGGTGAGGCGTGAAAGGTCTTTTAGTATAGTTATGTGTTTTAAGTTAGATTATCTTCACAGCACTCCGGACACATCCATAGGCGCTCAGATTCCCTCTCAACATATTCATCAGCGTCGTGCGGTTAATAGTACCAGTCCTATGTTGGTTAACAAGACTTTGTGTGCGTCCAGTGATGCTTCTCATGCTTGGCCGTGCCGATCTTTACTCACAATTCGCGTATTCTTAGAAGTAATGTGGACATGTTGCTCCCAAAATCCTCAGAACGTCCTATCTCTCTAAGGGCAATGACAATGTCTGCGTGATCCATGGGCTGGCCATTTTCAATTAATGCAGTGCCTGCCAGTCTATCAGCTTTTTCATTACCAACAACGCCTGCATACCCTGTGACGAATATGAAAGTAACTGCACACACAAGAGAATTTTGCAATGACTCAAGCCACTGTCTGCGTAATCAGCCTGCCTTGACCTGCCGGATCATACTCAAAGAATCACTTAGCACACACACACGCACCGGAATAGTTCTGTGATCCCAGCCACACGAAAGCCTGTGTCACCGCCATCACCTCAATCGTCATGCTGCTGGTGGTCATGGAGAAGGCACCGCTGGCTTCCTTAACTGTTCTGCCTGAAGAGCAAGCTGTAAGTGCCCATGTCCTCGCATAACGGATCCGTCTGTGAAGATCACCACATATGTCTCATCTGACTTGTCACTGATAAGCGCGCATACCTCGGCATTGACAGCAGCTAGAATCTGCTCCCGACAACTATATTTCTGTTACTTGATTAATTCCCGACAACTATCGAGCGTCACGACACAGGAGAATCTGAGATTGGGCGCTTTAGGCTCTTTTAGTATAGTTGGGGGGGGGGGGGCGGGGCGTGAAAGGTCTTTCCGTATAGTTGGGGGGGGGGGGGGCATGAAGGGTCTTTCTGTATAGTTGGAAAACGGGGGGGGGGGGGGGCGCTGAAGAAAAGGTCGGAGTGTACCGCTTTAGGAGAAGACTTATCACCACAAGCCCACATGTAAATACACAGACGGCACTACTTAGCCAATATGTCGGACAGCTCCATGACAGCCAATGTGAATAGAGCCAGGCTCTATGAGTTTATACATTGCTATTACATTTGGTACCAGCAGAACAAGGAAATCTGACTAGACATTTTAAACACGTGGTACACTAAACGCTACATAAACGCTTCTATTTATCTATGCTTTTATCTGTCTTTGTCAGCGCTGGTAAGAACGCGAGTTCTAAAGAGCTATATTGAGTCAATGTGGGTACAATATACAGTCATGGGAAGTAAAGGCGGTCGATGTTATGCTGACTAGATCCCCCACCCAGTGCTGACTGGTCTACAGACTAGTGGTCTAGCTCTATATACCCAGTACGACTAACGGCGTGTGGGGAAACCGTCCTTTACTTTACTTTATTGATCCAATGCTGGTTAACGGAAGTGTATCATGGACAGCTGAACAATTAGTGAGACACTGTGTGGAAGCTGCCTGAATCTCGTTGATCAGACGAACTGTACGAATATCATCTGCAACAAAACTAATGGTGACGAAAACTGATTATCCACAACAGAAGGAGACAATCTACACTCTTTAGTGACACCGTGACACCAAAACTGATCAGCCGCAATTTAAGGATACAATCTACATTCTTTAGTGACACCGTGACACTAAAACTGATCAGCCGCAATATAAGGATACAATCTAATTCTTTAGTGACACCGTGACACCAAAACTGATTATCCACAATAGAAGGATACAATCTACATTCTTTAGTGACACCGTGACACCAGAACTGATTATCCACAACAGAAGGAGACAATCTACATTCTTTAGTGACACTGTGACACCAAAACTGATTATCCACAATAGAAGGATACAATCTACATTCTTTAGTGACATCGTGACACCAGAACTGATTATCCACAATAGAAGGAGACAATCTACATTCTTTAGTGACACCATGACATCAAAACTGATTATCCACAATAGAAGGAGACAATCTACATTCTTTAGTGACATTTTTGGCGAGAAATTGTTAAAGTAAACGGAAACAGGTGGCTGCAGGTATATGAAGAAGAAAGCAGCAGCAGCAGACGACAGCGGCGGCGACGAGCATAAAGAAGAAGAATCTGATGATGATGAAGATATCTGCGCGTTTCATCGCAACATATTCGATCGCACCCCCCCCCCCCCATCCCTTCACCGTCGCTCCCCCCCCCCCCCCCCCGAAATTAAGTCTGCATAACGTCTCCCGCTCCTTTTTCACAACAAATTGTCCTGTCTGCCCCCACAAAAACCTTCTCTCAAGAATTCTCCCCCCCCCCGCACCACTTCCCTCCCTCGCATCAATTCTTCCATCTACTCCAGGGCACCCCCCCTTTCTCCAAAGAAATCTCCGTCTGCATAACGTCTCCCGCTCCTTTTTCACAACAAATTGTCCTGTCTGCCCCAGGGCACCTCTACCGCACCTTTCTCTCAAGGAACACTCCCGTCTGCCCCAAGGCACGTCTCCCGCACCTTTCTCTCAAGGAATTCTCCGTCTGCCCCAGGGCACGTCTACCGCACCTTTCTCTCAACGAATTCTCCCGTCTGCCCTAGGACACGTCTCCCGCGTCTTTCTCACAACAAATTGTCCTGTCTGCCCCAGGGAACGTCTACCGCGCCTTTCTCACAACAAATTCTTCCCGTCTGTCCCGGGGCACGTCTCCTGCGCGCCTTTCTCTCAGTGAATTCTCCCGTCTGCCCCATGGCTATTCTCCCGCGCCTTTCTACAACAAATTCTTCCGCCTAACCCAGGGCATGTCTCCCGCGCCTTTCTACAACAAATTCTCCCGTCTGCCTCAGGGCACGTCTCCCGCACCTTTCTCACAACGAATTCTCCCGTCTGCTCGACCCACAGGGACACTAACAAGACATCCTGTACTGGCATGTAATCGCACTTCCCTGAACGGCCACCTCTGGCAAGACAAGACTTTCTAATGATCCCAGGACACGGAGACACACATCAATCACCGGTGATTTCTTCGCTGTACTCTTCTATTTTTTTTTCTTTCTGTTTTTAACCGGCCAGTTTGTCAATATCAGCGCTTCTCGAACTATGCCTGTAAATCTGTGTGTCTGTATATTCATCTTTCTTTCTGTCTATCCATCCTTCTGTCTGTCTATCCATCCTTCTGTCTGCCTGTCTATCCGTCTGGCTGTCTGTATGTCGTTATATCGGTCTATCCATCCTTCTCTGTCAGTCTACACATCCTTCTGTCTATCCACCATTCTGTCTATCCATCCTTTTGTCTGTCTGCCTATCTATCCATCCTTGTATCTGCCTAAATAGGTATCCAGCTATCTAAATATGCCTAGGGATTACTGGAGTTGTGAAGTCAAAATGTATAGGGATCGCACAACAGACATGTCCCGCTTGCCTATGTCATAACTGACCATATCACCCGTGGAGTGACCACTGGTCTGTCCAAATACAGCACCAGCACCACATGCCCCGTAGTGTCAGGGGCGACAAACTGTCGTTCAGTGAGTAGACTGTCTCATGCAGAAACATGCAGACTAAACAGACAAACCCAGAACATCAGAAATAACGAAGAGTTTTTCATGTTGGCGTTGCATTGATACATGCATGTTTTTTTTTCCTGCGCTATCCGAACTTAAACACACAATACATCTTAGTATAGTGGATTCGAACAGGGCCCATTCGAACAGGGCCCGGTAGAAGGCAGCAAGCCTGTTATAACCCTGAGCCACCAAATATCGCCTAGAAGAATCTCAACAAACAACCCGCTCACAAGCAACAGACAGAATTCAATTTCCGGTGACGTCACCATAGTTGTCAGGCCTCCCTTTCGTCCTGCAGGCTTTTAATTTCCGGCCCGGCGGCCATTGTTTTTATCCATCTTTGCTTACTTCATCGCGATCTAATAATTTCTGGCTATTAATAATCCAGAGCATGCTTAGATAAATGCGGTGGGATAGAAAGATTGGCAACTTGCAAACGAAACAACTGGCAGAAGACAGGAGCCGTCCGATTTAGGCCTGCAAGATATTAACCCAAACTGGCTTCCCGCCAGCAGGACAGAATTTTATAATCCTAAAATCGATAACTGAGATTTAAAATTTCCCTTGACATGCTTCATCGATCTGAAGAAAGCTACTACTGCCGCCACTAAAAAAAAAAAAAACAGATACAAGAGACACGTTTCCCTCGATGGCAGAGAAATTGGAACCTCTGCTGGTCAACGAGAGACATAAGGAAAACTAAGGCAGGAAAACGATGGATTTTATGCAGTGCAAATTCCAAGAATTATGTAGACATGGTATGTCCGTCTTGTCAATTAAATAATGATGAGGAGCAATCACGAAAGAGGTATTTCCTGGTGAGGGGACAGAAGGATATCCTCCTTTATGAGGTATGTTTTTTTACAGAGCACTCCGGACACATCTAAACGTGCTCAGACTCCCCCTTCAACATATACATCAGCGTCTGGCGGCTACTAGTGCCAGTCCTATGCTGGTGAACAAGACCCGTGTATGTCCGGTGTACTTCTCATGCCCGGGAACGAAGACGGCGAAATAATTTACACTGAGGTCGTTGGCAATAAAAGAGCTGAAAGACTGGCTGGTCCTGCCTTAGTTCCACCTAGCCAGCTTCTGGCTCGAACCGACCATTTTTTTAATGCCTTGGAGGTCTTCAGATAAGACGATCCATCCGAGAAAATTGCTTCGGTATGGTGCGTCGTGTCGCTTTTAGTATCGCTGCGTTCAGGTCAGAATACACGAATTATGGGAGTATAAAGATTAGGTACTCTCGGGTGCTATATAGTAACTGGCATGAGAAAGACATCCGGACATACACGAATTAGGAGTAAAGATTGGTACAATCTAAGGCAGAACCAGCTAGTCTTTCAGCTCTTTTATTGCCAACGACCTCAGCGTAAATTATATCGCCGTCTTCGTTCACGTGAAAACGTCTTCTTTCTTTTTTGTCGTCTCACTAATACCAGGTTGTAGCCCAGTGTCGTGGTTTTGTCGTCTCACTGATACCAGGTTGTAGCCCAGTGTCGTGGTTTTGTCGTCTCACTGATACACAGGTTTGTAGGCCCAGTGTTCGTGGTTTTGTCGTTCACTTTGGATACCAGGTTTGTAGCCCAGTGTCGTTGTTTTGTGGTTTTGTCAGTTTCTAGGCCACTAGAGTCGGCCCTAATACCCAGGTTGTAGCCAGTGTCGTGGTTTTGTCGTCTCCACTGAATACCAGGTTGTAGCCCAGTGTCGTGGTTGGTTTGGTCTGGTCTCACTACTGATACCAGGTTGTAGACGCCAGTGTCGTGGTTTTGGTCGTACCCACTGAATACCAGGTTGGTAACCCAGTGTCGTGGGTTTTGTGTCGTCTCACTGATACCAGTTGTAGCCCAGTGTCATCGTTTTGTCACATCTCTGTAGCCAGGTGCGGATAGTCTCACAGGTTGTTGTTAGAGCAGTGTCGTGGTTTTGTCGTCTCACTGATACCAGGTTGTAGCCCAGTGTCGTGGTTTTGTCGTCTCACTGATACCAGTTTGTAGCCCAGTGTCGTGGTTTTGTCATCTCACACTGATACCAGGTTGGTACCCAGTGTCGTGGTTTTGTCATCTCACTGATACCAGGTTGTAACCCAGTGTCGTGGTTTTGTCGTCTCACTGATACCAGGTTGTAACCCAGTGTCGTGGTTTTTGTCTTCTCACTGATACCAGGTTGTAGCCCAGTGTCGTGGTTTTGTTGTTCTCACTAATACCAGGTTGTAGCCCAGTGTCGTGGTTTTGTCGTCTCACTACAATACCAGGTCGTGTTTTTGTAACCCAGTGTCGTGGTTTTGTTCGTCTCACTGATACAGGTGGTAACCAGTGTCATGGTTTTGACATCTCACTGATACCAGGTTGTAGTCCCAGTTTCGTGGTTTTTGTCTTCTCACTGATACCAGGTTGTAGCCCCAGTGTCGTGGTTTTGTCTTCTCACTGATACCAGGTTGTAGCCCAGTGTCGTGGTTTTGTCTTCTCACTGATACCAGGTTGTAGCCCAGTGTCGTGGTTTTGTCTTCTCACTGATACCAGGTTGTAGCCCAGTGTCGTGGTTTTGTCTTCTCACTGATACCAGGTTGTAGCCCAGTGTCGTGGTTTTGTCTTCTCACTGATACCAGGTTGTAGCCCAGTGTCGTGGTTTTGACATCTCACTGATACCAGGTTGTAGAGCAGTGTCGTGGTTTTGTCGTCTAACTGATACCAGGTTGTAACCCAGTGTCGTGGTTTTGTCATCTCACCGATAGCAGGTTGTAACCCAGTGTCGTGGTTTTGTCATCTCACCGATACCAGGTTGTAACCCAGTGGCGTGGTTTTGTCATCTCACCGATACCAGGTTGTAACCCAGTGTCGTGGTTTTGTCATCTCACCGATACCAGGTTGTAACCCAGTGTCGTGGTTTTGTCATCTTACCGATACCAGGTTTTAACCCAGTGTCGTGGTTTTGTCATCTCACCGATACCAGGTTGTAACCCAGTGTCGTGGTTTTGTCATCTCACCGATAGCAGGTTGTAACCCAGTGTCGTGGTTTTGTCATCTCACCTGATACCAGGTTGTAACCCAGTGGCGTGTTTTTTTGTCGTCTCACCGATAGCAGGTTGTAACCCAGTGTCGTGGTTTTGTCATCTCACCGATACCAGGTTGTAACCCAGTGTCGTGGTTTTGTCATCTCACCGATACCAGGTTGTAACCCAGTGTCGTGGTTTTGTCATCTCACCGATACCAGGTTGTAACCCAGTGTCGTGGTTTTTGTCATCTCACCGATACCAGGTTGTAGACCCAGTGTCGTGGTTTTGTCTTTCTCACCGATACAGGTTTTAACCCATTGTCGTGGTTTTGTCATCTCACCGATACCAGGTTTTAACCCAGTGTCGTGGTTTTGTCATCTCACCGATACCAGGTTGTAACCCAGTGTCGTGGTTTTGTCATCTCACCGATACCAGGTTTTAACCCAGTGTCGTGGTTTTGTCATCTCACCGATACCAGGTTGTAACCCAGTGTCGTGGTTTTGTCTTCTCATCGATACCAGGTTGTAACCCAGTGTCGTGGTTTTGTCATCTCACCGATACCAGGTTGTAACCCAGTGTCGTGGTTTTGTCATCTCACCGATACCAGGTTGTAACCCAGTGTCGTGGTTTTGTCATCTCACCGATACCCAGTGTCGTGGTTTTCTGTATTTGTTCAACATTTTGCATGTTTCATCTACACAATTTATTCACCTCTGTCTTGGTCTTCCTCTCGCCTTCCTCCCAGATGTTCTCAACTGTGAAAAAGTCTCACAAGCAGTTTGGTCTGGATGCATTCTCACTAGATGGCTGAACCATTTCTTTTTCAATATAATCCAGACATTGGCCTTATTCCAAATTTCTCTCTTATGCTGGTATTCGTAACCCTGTCTTGTCTTGTGTTGTTAGTGACTTTGCGGAGACAGCGCATTTCACATGTAGTTATTTTCTGTTTTAGTGCCTCATTTACTGGCACTGATAACATAAAGTAGGAATAAAGATGCTATAATTCATTTGCTGTTTTGCTAGGGAGGAAGATATCTGGCACGCTGGCTTCTATCACTCTGTCGAGTCTGCTATCCTCCGTAAATATGCTTCCTAGATATTTTGGTTATCCTCCGAAAAACGGGCCAAAATTATGGAGGCCGAAAATATACCCTAACAGGGCCTCAGTCACATGTAAATTGCGGACCTCTTCCGGCGACTACACAGCATACCGCGAAAAAGCTTCCGCCGAGTTAAAGTCACTGCCGAGAGTATCTCCCGCGCCGCTACGCGCGGAGCGGGGCTAAACTAGATGGCTGGGACTCACGAGCAGCAGCTACCGCATCTCATGCAGCTTTCTCCGTTTTATTTGCTCGTGAGTCGCAGCCATCTAGTTTAGCGCTGCGCGTAGCGGCGCAGGAGATACTCTCGGCGGTGGCGGTATAGTCGCCGGAAGAGGTCCGCAATTTGCATGTGGCTGAGGCCCTGTTAGGGTATATTTTCGGCCTCCATAATTTGACTCATCAAACGCCTTCTCTTGATCTACAATTACAGTATAAGGTGCTGACTTCTATCATATTCAATAGATTGCTCGATTTTTTTTCTTAAAGTAAATATTGCATTTGCACAGCTCTTTCCCGTCCTGAAACCGAACCGTCTCTTACTTAACTGGGGCTCTGGTAGTGATCGAGCTCTCAAATGCAATACGTTTCAACAGCCTCGTTTCACAATTTCGTGTGTTCCCTTTATTCTTCCAAATAGGGACAATTACTGTTGTTGACGAGTCACCCTAAACCTTCCGTGAAACATCAGCGTAAATACATTTGAAGAGGACGGTAGACAATTTAAGGTACTTGATATTTTTATCTGATAACACACGGAAGTTGAGAAAAAATGAGAATAATATAACCAGAATGTCTTTACACTGTAACCCTCCAGGGTTCAAGAAAAACAATGCAACAGATAAACAGAAACACACATGGGGAGGGTAACTAAGTGGGGTTAAAAACATGGGGAGGACATGAGGTCAACTAAATACGATTTTAACACACACACACAAAAAAAGATAAAATGACTTGGCGTAAGTCGGTTGAGTGTCTTCACTCCATTAAAGTGTGGAGGGCAGAAAACAGAAAGCCTGGAAGTTGCTTCCTTCTTTTCCATATCGACATCCCAGCACATCGGTCTAAACGCATTAGTGCTCAGTCCTCCGATACAGCAGTCATCTCAGTATCTCAATTCACACCGTGCCCAGTAGGAGTTAAACTGGTATATCTTCTTTCTTTACCCTGCAGCCGGTGCATGCATGCTGGTCGTCGTTTGATATCAATTTCCAATAAGCGATTCATAGTCTCTGACTCCTTTGTCTCAATCTCCGAAACGCAGCGCGTTCATCGCGTGGGCAACTGCTGATCTGTTGGTGACTTCTGCTACCATCAATGATAAACTGCATTTCTAATGTCGGACTGTTTGTTGTGTTAGCACTTCGGATGGCTACCGTATGCTTTATTGCGAGTGTATGCTAGATATGCTGAGACAGCAGTCTGTCAATCTTTCCACAAGGGACTGTGATGAACATTCTGTGTGTTTTTCGTTGGCACAGGAGCGGAGCAAAGATGGGGTAACCCGTTTGCTATGAAGCTGAAACTAAGACTACCAGACCAGGCCAGACTAGCAGGCAGCGCATTGAGTCTGTCTGCCCTGTCCATACTTCTGCCTCTACAGAAGACTGTCTGTAAAGGTAAAGTCGGGAGATGTGAACCAGCGTCATTATAAACCATAAGTGCTCTGCCACCAGTACGGACAGCTGATAAAAATTGTCCGCCTGTGTCGCCGTTCGCACGTAACTCTGTAACTACAGCGACGTTTCTCCATTTACCTCAGAGTGTCAACACTGGTACCCATTTCCTAGAGGCTGGGTGAACCCCGGGAACCGCCCGGTTTCGAACACCGACCGTGGGCTGCAGAAAGTTGCCGCTGGATTTGAAAGCTAGCCTCTTATCGACTGCGCTAACGCGGCCCCTGTCAGTAAAACTAACACATACTGCACATGAAGATATGTGTGAACATAAAGATTGTTCCGCCTAAAATGCCAAATGATGTGCATCTTGTGAAAGGGTGATCGGTTATTTTAGTGGGTCAACTCAGTAGGCGTTTATCTGTTCAGGTTGTGTGAATTTAAACAGCGAATTAACAAAGGATATAAAGAAACGACATTAAACATGTACGACTGTTTCACGACTGGATCTTTCGCTGCATCTCGTCAGGTGCATAGCATACTACAGTAACAATTACACAACTGAAGCAAATTAGTGAATCCTTTATAACTGAAGTAAAAAAAAAAAACCATCAGTTTCAACAATCCATCCAGTTGCATTACTGTTGACTGTGGGAGGTGACATTTCAGTCAATAAAAGCAATGTTTCCCCGTTGTGAATTTCAATAAAGAAGACACAAACAACAGATCGCACCATTTCATTGCCTGCCATTATTGGCTGTTTCTTATAAAGGATTCACTTGCTTCATTTATGTCATTGTTACTGTGGTATGCACTTGGAAGGAACACAGTGAGACATGTCAGGCAATAACTTGTACAATCTACTGTTTGTGTCTTCTTTGTTCAAACCTGATCTTTATTCGGGACCATACATTTATTGTTCTTCTACTGAATAATTCGTGCAAAGAATCTTTGGCAGCGGCGAGACACCCATCACGTGCTAATTGGCCCACAGAGAGACTGGGGTTCGGGTCCAACATTCGTGCCAGTTCAAATGAGTGTCCAGACGGAGAAAGGAGACCATCTCACACACGATGTGGAATATTCGGGGATTTTCCAGACAAGAATTTATTAGAGAGTAGATAATCAATACAAATAGGGCCATGACAGTCGTCGCGCCAATATTCCAGGATCTAACAGAGAACCTTTGCCGATGATGCAGCGCGACAATGTACTTTTACTTAGCTGGTCCTATTCTATCTTGGCGTGTAGAGGTTTGCCAGAGAGATCGTCAGACTTCTCTCTCGGGGGAGTTTTTCCTGCTTTGTTCCATTCCATGACTCTGTCAGTCAGGGACTGTCGAATGTTGTCTTCCCAGCGCACCCTGGGTAGCCCTGGAGGTCTGGTTCCCCGGTTCGTAGCCTTCTATGACTCCCGTTGTGACTGATTCTCTTCCATTCTTCACACATGTCCAAACCATCGTAATTGGTCCACTTATTTCAAGTTCACAACGTATTGTCTGATTGTGAACTTGTCCCCTTCTTGTCATTTGGCACATGAAAATGGAAACCCGTGACAGAGGGATACCTAGAAGAAAATGGATCGAGGTAGTCACTGACAGCATAAGAAGTCAAAATATCACTGCATACCAGGCAACCGAGAGTACCCTAGCTCGACTAGCTATCGTTAATCTGTAACGTGTAGTGTCACAAAGTAGATGATGTCAAAAGAATGAACACAAGAGAAAAAAAAAATTGAAAACAGGGATAATGATGTCTCGTGTGTTTCGTGGTTTACAAATGGTTGGGGTGAACAATTTAAAAGCTGAGACACGTTGCATAATCCAATCAGGTTAATATGTGCGCGCGCGCACACACACACACACGCACACACACACACACACACACAGGTACTTGGAAGACAAGGCAGCAGGCGTAGTCCTGCTAGGAACTGACCACATTAAACAGCTTGAATAGCTCCAGCAGCACATCGTCAGTCAGCTAAAGGCTGGATCATTTACTTCATTCTTTTGATATTCATGCTTGCTCTTCTGTCCCTTAGTCACCCCCCTCCCCCGCCACCACCACAAGCCCTTAGCAATGTGTAAATCCTCCCATTCTCCGACATCATCTCCACCTCACACCCCTGCCCTTCCTACATACGGCACTGTCAGTTCTACTGTAAACATATTCTAGTTATATTTCATCAAGTTCTATCCAACGTCAGCATCTTGTCCTCACCCTTAGTTATCTCCCAAAGCTTCATATTAGTAATTATATCAATATTGAAAGACAGCAAAAAGCTGCAAGATGCCTCCAATGGTGCAGAAGACTACACAGGTCTTGCCCTGAGCTCGTTTAGGGCAGATGTTCAAGTGGGATATTGACATGCAAGGAAAACGAGGGGTAGAGAGGAGAAAGAGGAGAAGAATGAGGAGGAGAAGAAGGCTGAGGTGAAAGAGATTATCAATTTATTATTTTACTTACACAATTCGAATGAATTAGGAGAGTTTGTTACAAACATCTTTAAAAACAAGAGGACCTAATGGCGGCTATTTACATTAAAAAAATTCAAATGAGAAAACAAAAAGGCATTAATGTGGTACGAGCTAAGGCACGTCAGTAAAGAAAAGAGTTATATCTCTACATGCAGGCTCATGCCCAGCCAGCCGTGACAGGTGCTAGCAACCGCCAGGTAAGGATATCGCTCTTGATACACTGGTTATGTCTTCAACAGCTGCACTCACTTCGCCAACCCAGAGGAGGTAAAAATAGCAACACTTACTTCTGGAGTTGGAGGTACTTTTTCAGTGACTCATTTTTGGGGAGTATTCTAGAAAGTTCGGAGAGAGGTTCTGTTGACAACCAGATTCCAATAAGTCTCAGGTCTGTAAACAGCTGTCACAGATTCCTGTCTTCACGGAATCTTATGGCTGGCCACTGAGTATGCTGACAGACACATAGACACACGTGCGCGCATACAAACTGCCCGACGCACATACAAACTTCTCAACGCATATACAAACTTCACGACGCACAAACAAACTTTCTGACGCACATACAAACTTCCCCACGCACATACAAACTTCTCAATGCATATACAAACTTCTCGACGTACATACAAATAAACCTGCAGACGCATATACAAATTTCCCGACGCACACACAAACTTGCAGACGCATATACAAACTTTCCGACGCATGTACAAACTTGCCGAGAAACATAAAAACATTTCAACGAACACACAAACATACCGACGCACATACAAACTTCCCGACGCACAATCAAACTTGCAGAAGCACATATAAACTTTCCGACCACATACAAACTTGCAGATGCGCATACAAACTTATCGACGCACACATAAACTTCCCGACGCACAACAAACTCCCGACGCACAATCAAATTTGCAGACGCACATACAAACTTCTTAACGCACATACAAACTTTCCAACGCTTATACAAACTTTTCGACGCACATACAAACTTGCGGACGTACACAAAACTTCTCGACACACAAATAAACTACCTGACGCACATACAAACTTCAAGACGCACATACAAATCACCTGGAGCACATAAAACTTGCAGTCGCCCATTTAAACCTTCCGACGCACACACAAACAACCCGACCCACCTACAATCGTCTCGACGCACATACAAACTTCTCGACGCACATACAAACTTCTCGACGCACATACAAACTTCTCGGCGCATATACAAACTTCCCCAAGCGCATACAAACTTCTCGTCAGACATAAAAACTGCTCAACGCACATACAAACTTCTCGACGCATTTATAAAGCTAGCAATTTTTCTATGACCTTGGGTATATTGGGTATGTAGGGCAAGGCCTATATTTTATGGACCAATCGGCATTCGGTGAAAGATGTGTTCAGCACCATCTGACGCAAATATAGATACAAAGGCAAGTACATAATTCACTGTCTGTCTGTCTGTCTGATTTGAATCTGTCTGTCTGTCTGATTTAAAATGTCTGTCTGTCGGTGGGTCGGTTGGGTTGTGTCTGCTGGGTTATGACAGTATCTTATCAACTGGCAATGACTGTATGTACAAGGGTTGGGGTGTGTCTGCTGGGTTATGACCTTTGAAGATGGAGTGCGTCTGCCGGAGAGGCAAGGAACCAACAGTCTGTATTCAAGAGAATGAGATCTGTAAAACTGATGCACACGCAACACTCAGGTTCTGGAGCAGGACTGCAGTTCAGTAGTAGACGAGCAACCAGAACCTTCCGCCAGAGTTTACAGCTGGTGAACGCGAAGAAGAAGAAGAACTTGCAGTGACTGTATGTACAAGGGTTGGGGTGTGTTTGCTGGGTTATGACAGTATCTTATCAACTTGCAGTGACTGTATATACAAGGGTTGGGGGTGTGTCTGCTGGGCTGTGACAATGCCTGAACAACTTGCAGTAACTGTATGTACAAGAGTTGGGGGTGTGTCTGCTGGGCTGTGACAATGCCTGAACAACTTGCAGTAACTGTATGTACAAGGGTTGGGGGTGTGTCTGCTGGGTTATGACAATGTCTGAACAACTTGCAGTAACTGTATGTACAAGGGTTGGGGGTGTGTCTGCTGGGTTATGACAATGTCTGAACAACTTGCAGTAACTGTATGTACAAGGGTTGGGGGTGTGTCTGCTGGGTTATACAATGATGAACAAAAGGCAAGTAACTGTATGTACAAGGGTTCACTATATGTCTGCTGGGTGACTGTCTGAACAACTTGCAGTAACTGTATGTACAAGGGTTGGGGGTGTGTCTGCTGGGTTATGACAGTATCTTATCAACTTGCAGTGACTGTATGTACAAGGGTTGGGTCTGTCGGTGGGTTAGACCGTATCTTATGGCAGTGACTGTATGTACAAGGGTTGGGGGTGGCTGTTGGGCAGTATGCCTGAACAACTTGCAATGACTGTATGTACAAGGGTTGGGGGTGTGTCTGCTGGGCTGTGACAATGCCTGAACAACTTGCAGTGACTGTATGTACAAGGGTTGGGGTGTGTCTACTGGGCTGTGACAATGCCTGAACAACTTGCAGTGACTGTATGTACAAGGGTTGGGATGTGTCTACTGGGCTGTGCTGTACGCCGCACCTGATTACGTCAGTCTGATCCAGATTTCAAGATAACATCTACAGGCATTGCATAACTGGTGCTGTATTCAAACAACAGCCGCTGGTAATTCAAAACCTTGTGAGAAACATCTTTCTGAATTAGTCCGACTTTAGTGAGAAGCCAGATTTTTATCAAGTGGTTATAGTTTACGACGTCTTGTGGATGAGAGCTTCCACTTTCATGTTTTGCACCAATAAAAGAAACAAGACTTTTTTGAAGTCAGCAAAGTCGACGGGTGTTGAATTAGAACTGACAGCCCAGACTGTGAAATGAATTGTGCTCTGTATGTGCGAAGACTAGGTAACCTGTAGCCGGTGTTATCTATCAAGGACAGTGTTAATGTTTGCAAGTTAGTAATCGAATCTTTTTGCCGGATTATGTAACAAATCTTTGAGTCCAAAAGAATTACAGGTGCAATTTATTTTAATGATGACGCCTGACTGTACGTTTAGTTACAGGTTCTATTCCAATGTTCAAGAGGTAGAATATAGGCAGACGGGGATAGAAACAGATGATGGTGGGTAAACGTGTAAAAGAATACAGAGACAATTACAAACTACCCAGCTGACTACTCACAACCGCTCACTCATATACATAAACACACATACACACACACACAGGCGCGTGTGCGCAATAAAAATACGATAGAAAAAAGATAGGGAGACAATGACAGGCAGACAGACAGAGAAACAGTGAGGGACAGACACAGAGAGAGACGGCGAGATAGAAACAGGGAGAGATGTATCTGTGCGTAAGAGAGTTAGAATGAAAGAGAGTGTGAGTGAGAGACTGTACGTGTGTGAACTAGTGAATAAGACATACACACACACACACACACACGCGCGCGCGCGCTAACAGGCAGTCCGACACACAGAAAATAGACAGACAACTTAATACTAGGCTCTGTTGTCTGGCGAATCTTGCACAGACCTATAGATCAGGCTTACAGACAACAAAATCTGGCCCAACAAACGCGGTAATCCACTCTGCCACTTCAACTCCGTTAACAGTTCCCGTAACACGGATCTGCTTATGCAGAAAATTGCCAGTCTAGCCGTGTGCCAGCCTTGAACAAGTTCAGCCATGTTTATTTCCCGTGGGGCGATATCCTGACATCCACCCCCCGGAATAATATAAACAGTATGAGAAAAGAAAGAAAAAGAGGTCTGAGATTGTGAATTAAAATAACTGTATATTTTTCCTCTTCTTGGCTTTCACTAGCTGTAAACTCCCGCGGAAATTTACGGATGTCCGTCTACCTCGAGACTTTAGTCGTGTTCCATAACAGGAGTGTTGCGTGCACATTTGTTTCAAAGATCTGGCTTATTTCTATGCAGACTTTTGCTTCCTTACCTCTCAGGCAGATGTGCTCCGACTTAGAATGATGCCGTCAATTAGTCGACTCTTACGACATGCTTGTTAGGAAGGCAGTAGGTCTATTCTTGTTTCCACCACAACAGGGCTCCGAAACCCACAGCTGGATACTCTGTTTATAAGATATCACGGATGGCGTTGCGAGCCTAGTGCTTTCACCAGCAACTAGGTAAGGAATTACATTTACTTCATGTACGCTACGCCTGATTGTTGAATACTTTTGTGAAAACGTTTGTTGAGGGTCTTTCTGTTCATTCAGTCACCAACCAGACTAACCAGTCAACGAATCAATCAACAAGCCAGCAGACAACCTGGTGTTTTGGGCACGTCACAAGGAGCCGATAACTAGACTACCTTCCATATTGCCACTAGCGTAGGAAAGCTGAGTTTAAAAAAAAAAGTGCGAGTGAGAGAAAGTGCTTGTGTGAGTTAATGAATAAATGAGTGAGAAATGAATGAATAAATGAGTGAGAAATGAATAAATAGAAAGAGAGAGAGAGAGAGAGAGAGAGAGAGAGAGAGAGAGAGAGAGAGAGAGAGAGAGAGAGAGAGAGAGAGAGAGAGAGAAAGCGCGCGCGAAAGAGAATTACACAGACAGAAAGGCCACATTCTCTAGGTATCTGACAGACAGAAAGATGGGAACAGAATAACAGACAGAACAGCTGTAAGCGACACATCGCCACACACACACAAATGCAAATACATACGATACCGTCTGCGATAATATGGACACAAATCACTGTTATATTCGATACCGCCCGCTCGGTAGGCCAGACTTGAAAATAACAGTCGATACCGTCCACTAGGAAACCATTGTCACACTGAGTGATCCGAGAAATCTATTTCCCGCTGTTTCCCTCCAATAAGAAGTGAAAGCACGGCCGCCATGTCTAACCAAAATCGATGGCCAAACCCAAGAGAGAGATTTATATTTGCTTCCCACAGCGGCATTCCCCAGCAAGTCTGACTTTTTGAATTAATAACGAGAGCCAGTATTGGAACTCTGCACCGGCTGCTGAAGATGAGGACGGAGCATGAACGGGAATGTCCCGAGTGCTGTGATGTCAATTCTCGACTCAACTCAACTCAACGAGAGACAACCATAATTCTTGGTGCAATGAAAAACTCTAACACTTAGTGTTGAAGTTTTGCTTGTACATACATCTATGTGGGAAAGCATGCGGGAGACACATAATTTGTTCCTCGTGTTGGAAAACTGAGATTTATCCGTCGTTTTTCCCTTTGGTCATGTTAACCCAGATGAATATTATTACGTGCCGTGACGCCGGCATAAGAAAAAACACCTCTCACAATCGTCGCTAAGTTTTCAAACTTATTTTTTCTCCCACAATAGATAGGAAAACTTGAGTTTCTATTTTCTGAAAATGGCTTTCAGGAAATATCCTGGAAGTAAAGGCGATTGGTGTAATCCTGAACATATATTCAACAGAGTGCCCGGTGGCGTAGTGATGGGAATAATAGCATATCTACACGGTTTGGGGGGGGGGGGGGATCAAGGACTCCTCAGTGTGACCTTTGACATGCACTCTACTGGCTATATGCAGGACGTACTGGCTATGTGCTGGTGTCAGAGGGAACACACCACTGATAAAACTCCAGCAGTAGCAGCAGCAGTAGTAGCAGCAGCAGCAGAGGAAAAAGAAGAAGAAAAAGGAGAAAATAAGCAGCAGCAGCAGCAGAAGAAGAAGAAGAAGAAGAAGAAGAAGAAGAAGAAGAAGAAGAAGAAGAAGAAGAAGAAGAAGAAGAAGAAGAAGAAGAAGAAGAAGAAGAAGAAGAAGAAGAAGAAGAAGAAGAAGCAGCAGCAGCAGCAGCAGCAGCAGCAGCAGCAGCAGCAGCAGCAACAACAGCAGCAGCAGCAGAAGAAGAAGAAGAAGAAGAAGAAGAAGAAGAAGAAGAAGAAGAAGAAGAAGAAGAAGAAGAAGAAGAAGAAGAAGAAGAAGAAGAAGAAGAAGAAGCAGCAGCAGCAGCAGAAGAAGAAGAAGAAACTGCGAGGATGTGTTTCTTGACATAATGTGTTAACAGATTACAAGAACAGATAAACGAAAAGAAGAATAAACAAGAAAATAATCAACGAAGAGGGGAACAAACAAAACAACCTCCCAGCCAAACCCTTTCTCATCTGTGAGAGTCTTACAGAATTAAGGTCACCGTAACTCATCCACAACTATTATAGACGGTGTGTAACTCATCCACAACTATTACATACGGTGTGTAACTCATCCACAACTATTACAGACGGTGTGTAACTCATCCACAACTATTACAGACGGTGTACATCCACAACTATTACAGACGGTGTGTAACTCATCCACAACTATTACAGGCGGTGTGTAACTCATCCACAACTATTACAGGCGGTGTGTAACTCATCCACAACTATTACAGACGGTGTGTAACTCATCCACAACTATTACAGACGGTGTGTAACTCATCCACAACGGTTGTGGTAACTCATCCACAACTATTACAGACGGTGTGTAACTCATCCACAACTATTACAGGCGGTGTGTAACTCATCCACAACTATTACAGGCGGTGTGTAACCATCCACAACTATTACAGACGGTGTGTAACTCATCCACAACTATTACAGACGGTGTGTAACTCATCCACAACTTTTTACAGACGGCGTGTAACTCATCCACAACTATTACAGACGGTGTGTAACTTACACAGCAGCAAATACCTTTTACTAACCAACAAATATGAACACCTCTTAGGAGACACACATAAACATTACGAGCGCCGCACAGATGTTTCTATTTCCATGTATACTTTTGTTAATAACTGCACTCTTGCAACGGCGACAGTTCTGCAAGAGTGCACTCGAAACTTCGGGTGAGGACAATGAGCACATCTACTCCAGGCAGGCAACACAGACAGACTCTACGAGTGTGCACCTTCGGGTTCACTAGGACGACAGTTACTTGCGAGAGTAGTAGTAGAAGAAACGAATAATTGTATCTTGTCACCACTTTGAGGGATGCAATTTTTTCGTTATCTGAAGCCCTACTCTGGCTCTTGCTAGGGGGCCGCAATATAGCCCGGCCATAAATATGGCTGAACGAGGTTTCTGAGACCTCTCCACGGGTGATCCTCATCCACGTGGTGGCACTGTGTGTCATCGGGTGTTTATCGCTTGTGTGATGTCCTGGTGGGGTAAAAGTACTACTACTACTTGCGAGAGACTGACTGACTGACTTTCTAACCCACCAGGACATCACACAAGCGACACACACCCATTGACACAATGTGCCACCATGTGGATGAGGATCACCGTGGAGAGGTCCCAGAAACCGCGTTCAGCCATTTGGTCATATTTATATACATACTAGCTGTACCCGGCCACGCGTTGCTGTGGCATAGTTTGGCTAAATGAAAATGAAAGAAAATAGAAATCGCACGTGTCTAATACAATCATTGTCTGCTTAGATATAGAGATAGTCTTTGATCCCCGCCCCCCCCCCCCAACCACCAAAACTAAATCCACCTACTACTCTCTTCCTCATTAAAGGTCTTTGGAAAAGAAAGACAATGGAAATCGCACGTGTCAATATAGTTAATGTCGCAATCATTTTCTGCACAGATATAGAGATAGTCTGGTTTTCCAACTTTAGAACACGCACCTTATAATTGTGTCTTTATATTATTGGTCGTTTAAATGGTGTTATTAGCACAGTAACAAAAATGGTTATTTGGTTATCACATGCTAAAGCTGTTTGTATTTTTATAGGGGACGGAAGTAAAGCTACAACTGTACTTGTGAATAACAAAGTAAGTCGTAAAAAATAGAAAAGCGGAGGTAGCGTTAGTAAAATATAAACAAATTAGGTAATGAGAACTTGAAAATCACGTGTAAAGCTCTTTAAGTTCTCTTAAATTTAAGTCATTACCCCCTCCCCTCCCCTCTTCCACCGACTACTGCTCTCTCCCTCTCCGAAGGATTTGAAAATCATTACCTGGCGATATTTTGTTGTTGCTGTAACTGACATTGACATCCCTGTCCATCCGGACTAAAATGGGGAGCAGGAATTGTAATAGGTAGTGAATGGGGCTAGTGTAATATTTACCACATCATCATTCAAGTACCAGTACAACCACTACCACGACCACCACCACAGTAGCTAAAATAATGTCACTGCTATCTGTGTTACCATCGGAGTAGACAGAGAGTCGTGAGCCAGAAGATTTAGTTCCGCATGGCTAGTGCTGTCGCCACAGACTGGTCAGGTTAGGATGTATAATTTCACTTGCCGACAGAAGAACGCCATAACCTTACCGGCGGTCTTCACGTGAGAGCACTATGGTGTAACAGCCCAACCACAACTATTACTGCTGCTGCTACTTTAAGTGGGTAAAGCAGTTACTGTGACTTAAAGCTTTCTCAGTTAATAGTTTGCTTTCCCCCCCCCCCCCCCCCCCCTCAAATACACCGACAACTCTTTCCCTCATTGCGGCCCCCGACAAGAGCCAAAGTAGGGCTTCAAATAACAAAAAAATTCATCCTGAACAGGACGGGGAGTAATCAATCACTACTTGCGGGAGTCCAATTTAAGCTATTTATAGCTACAAACATCAACAATGAAGACAGGGGTCGACGTCACATGGACACAAATATAAGCGTATGACTTTCTACGCCTGTTAAAGAACAGGATAGCAGAACACAGGAGGCACCTGACAATGATCAAAAGTATGTTCTCTAGTCTCCAGGTCTCTAACCTACGCATACGAGTGCTAATCAATACTTACTTATTTATATGTTATGCTTTTTTCACCCACTACGTTAAAAATTTTCTCCTTATGGCTGACAATAAAATAAAAAACATCGGAACTGAGATATAAGCTGCAGTGAAGCAACAAGACGGAGACGCTGGCTGGATGTTAGTGCTGACGGCTGAGAGAAGATGGCCAACGGCGGGGTCGCAGCAGGGGTAGCCGACTCCTCTGTCGTCATGGACTAGTCAATCGGCAAGCCGTGATATGTAAGCAGATGCGGTTCTTAATTTATAACGTACCCCAAACACGAAATCCCCGTGGGAAATCCACAGCTGACCTGACAGTCCATTATTTCAAGGGGTGGAAGTGTGCTGATGTGTGGTGCTTTTTTGAGTTTTCATCTAGTGTCTTCTAATGTTAACCCTAACCCTAACCCTAAACTTGGCTGTAGATAAATCGCGAGAAACTACAACCTGAACACCCTAGAATTTATTGGGAATGTCTCCCGTGACGTTGTCGTGACGTCAGGGGTAAGTTATAAATTAAGTACCGCAGATGCCAGGGGTTCTACGTCATACTGTCTGACCTACAAACTGTTATTTGTCTGACTGCTCCTAGCTGGCTGGTGAGCAGATAAGTCTGTCTACAACTGACCTCAAGTGGACTAGTAGGCAGTCACCCGGCATCAAGTGTCAAATCCGGCCTACTAACAGACGTTCTGGAACGATCGAGAAAACTTCTCTAATTACAAAATTGAAGGCTGTTGGGAGGAGAGAGGGGAGGAGGTAATTAAAAGGAAAAATAAGTGTGTGAGTGTGTGAGTGTGTGTGTGTGTGTGTTACCTGTAATCCAGGTGTTGTGCCTCCTTAAACAAAGGTAACTCAGAAACACATTTTTTTCCGATTCGTAATGCGGGGATGCCGGGTCCGATCCCAGCTGCGGGCCATGCGCCTTACTTTGGTGTCGATAGTTGTATCAAGAAAGCCGACCGTCCAGAGGCAATGGCAAACTACTGAACGTAAATTTGCCTAGAAAAACCACACAACAGTCAGGAGCTGTTGGGGTTGGTTCTGCGACGTCATGTACAGGATACGCAACTAACCTTAACAGTTTCCCCTTTATTTCCATCTTGTTTATGTTGCGAGTATAGTATTTTAGGTGTGTTGCTGTAGAAACAAAATGCAACACATAAAAATGTATGAGGGACAGAAAAGAAAAGACAAAACACGAGAGGGGAGATGGAAAAGTCGGGGGGGCGGGGGGGGGGGGGGGGGAAACCACGTATAACTTTTTGTTAAGTTTCAGTTTCCAAATGATTTTCTTCCCCACTAGGACATCACACAAGCGATAAACACCCGATGACACAATGTGCCACCATGTGGGTGAGGATCACCCGTGGAGAGGTCCCAGAAACCGCGTTCAGCCTTTAGGCCAAATTTATGGCCAGGCTATATTGCGGCCCCTGGCATGAGCCAGAGTAGGGCTTCAAATAACGAAAAATTTCGTCCTTAACAGGAGAGGATATATAAACGATGATTCCAAATGTAAATCCATTTTGTCTTATGTCTTGCAAGTAGTTTCCGATTGTTTAACGTTCTCTGGTGAGACTGATTCGGACGCAAGTCACAGAAACTCCCTTCAATCAACCGTTAGGTATAATTTGGGTCCCCTGCAACATCCGGAGTGGGGCTCCACGTGGAGAATTAGAAGCTGGTTTTTCTGGATCGTGCCCAGACTAACTTCAGTTATGTCATGTGCCCTTTAACCGGGAGGGGGGGGGGGGGGGGGAGAATGTGTTTGCCAGTCGCCGGGTCTGACCTGAGCAAGGTCTCGCTGTGACTCGACTGTATAATCAAACGAAACCATCCCAATATGCGACGGACGCAATATTTGTTATTTTAAAGCCCCACTCCGGCTGTTGCAGGGGGCCCAAAAAAATACCTAACGGTTGAAGGGGGTTTCTGTGACTTGCGTCCGAATCAATCTCATCAGAATGTTGGCACTTTGTGTCAGCGGGTGCTTATCGCTCGTTGTGCAGTCGTGGTGGGGTTGAACATGGCTCATTCGGACTCGATTCTCTTCCCTGTCCAATACAAGCCAGACAATCTCTACCGTGTTCACGTTTCTCAGTTTGGTTATTTTGTATCTGCAAGTAAGAGGTCATTCTTACTGACCAAGACCGGCTTCAGCTGACGGGCTATGCTGCTGGCGTCACCAAACCGGGCTAACAATACGATAACGTAGCCTTTCTCGTCGGACACAAAATATATGTCGCGGCACACACACACACCCTTAAAGCGGGTTGAATACTTAAGAAAAAAAGACAAACCCAGTGCAAATTTTATGTCAAGCAAATTTTGAAAAATTCTTGATTATTGCCGCGGCACCCCTGAAATACTCTCGCGGCACCCAGTTTGAGAACGCTGCGTTAACGTATCGTTAGCCCGGCTAGGAGACGTCAGCAGCATGACCCGCCAGCTGTAGCCGGTTTTGTACAGACTGAAGTTGACAAACAGTTAAATGATCGACTTCAATGAGCCCGGTCTGATCCCAAAAGGTTAGGGCTCTTTACCACGCAGTGGCCGGTCGCCGACAATGAGAGCTGAACAAAACACTATGATAATGATGATAACGACAATGAAAATCAGAACGACGACAATGGTGATGACGAAAACAACTGGAACAGTCCCTGGTCCATAAATGATATCTTTCACTGTGCAGGATTACGTCCATCCAACATAATTCTCCGCTGATAGCACAAGGAGAATCTCCGCATGAAGTCAGAAATGTGTAGCACCGATCTCACTCTGTACAACCACAGAGTCTAGAAGTCAGAAATGTGTAGCACCGATCTCACTCTGTACAACCACAGAGTCTAGAAGTCAGAAATGTGTAGCACTGATCTAACTCTGTACAACCACAGAGACAAGAAGTCAGAAATGTGTAGCACTGATCTAACTCTGTACAACCACAGAGTCAAGAAGTCAGAAATGTGTAGCACTGATCTAACTCTGTACAACCACAGAGTCAAGAAGTCAGAAACGTGTTGCACTGATCTAACTCTGTACAACCACAGAGTCAAGAAGTCAGAAATGTGTAGCACTGATCTAGCTCTGTACAACCACAGAGTCAAGAAGTCAGAAATGTGTAGCACTGATCTAACTCTGTACAACCACAGAGTCAAGAAGTCAGAAATGTGTAGCACTGATCTAGCTCTGTACAACCACAGAGTCAAGAAGTCAGAAATGTGTAGCACTGATCTAACTCTGTACAACCACAGAGTCAAGAAGTCAGAAATGTGTAGCACTGATCTAACTCTGTACAACCACAGAGTCAAGAAGTCAGAAATGTGTAGCACTGATCTAGCTCTGTACAACCACAGAGTCAAGAAGTCAAAAATGTGTAGCACTGATCTAACTCTGTACAACCACAGAGTCAAGAAGTCAGAAACGTGTAGCACTGATCTAACTCTGTACAACCACAGAGTCAAGAAGTCAAAAATGTGTAGCACTGATCTAGCTCTGTACAACCACAGAGTCAAGAAGTCAGAAATGTGTAGCACTGATCTAGCTCTGTACAACCACAGAGTCAAGAAGTCAGAAATGTGTAGCACTGATCTAACTCTGTACAACCACAGAGTCAATCATTACGAAGTAAAGGACCCTATTCCGTGCCTTCGGGCTATTCCAATCGACACTCGGTGGGTGATGTGGCATGACGCCGATCGCTTTTACTTCGCAGGACTTTATGTGCTACCGATGTAAGGCAAGGTCGACCTGAAAGCAAAGGTTATTTCTGACGGGGACCAAAAAAAAAAAAAAAAAAACACTAACTGGCTCTGTAATCAGCCATACTGCCAAAAAAAATGGTATGTGTAAAAGAAGTCCGTCATAGAGTTCAATAATGAACTCAGGACGGAAAGATGTAGAGGGGCCTTTATCACTAACAGTAACAATAAGAAAGAAAGAAAGAAAGAAAGAAAGAAGAAAGAAAGAAAGAAAGAAAGAAAGAAAGAAAGAAAGAAAGAAAGAAAGAAAGAAAGAAAGAAAGAAAGAAACAAACAAACAAACAAACAAAAAAACAAAGAAACAAACAAACAAACAAAGAAACTCAGCAACAAAAAAGACCCAGAAAACAAGAAGAGGAACACACAAGTGAAGGTCACAAAAACAGCCACCAGAACTGACCTCATCAAACAAGAGTGTCCCATCCTTGCCGGCAGCTCTCATCAGCTCGTCGATGCCCCCCGGGTGGTACTCCATATATGGGGTCATGTTGTACACCTTGCCTGAGGGGCGAGGTCAAAGGTTACTTAAGAAACGCCCTAGGTTATCTCAACCTTGCTGGCGTTATCTCAATATTATTTTCAACAAACTGAGCAATATAATCACATACAGAAATAGCTAGGGATTGCGAGGGATTGTGAAACAGTTAAGCGAAGAATTAGGTCGCGCCTGTTCCTTGATCTTCCTTTTCTTGGCATTCACTGGCTGTAAACAACTGCGGAAAGTTCAGGCTGTTCGTCCATTCCTTTTCATTTTTACCAGTTAAAAACTCCGGTGGAAAGTTTTGTTTGTTTCTCCACTTCTGTAGTCCTGTTCCAGCACTTCAGTGTTGCCCGCGCATCCATTTTACAGGTCGGACTCATTTGTATGTAGGCTTCTGACTGCCCGCCTCTCAGGCAGATCCACTCCGACTTCGAAGGAAGCACCCAATTAGTCGACTCTTACGACATGCTTTTGGCGAACAGTGGGTCAACTGTTTTCTAAGCCCAAAATGGGACCACAGAACCCACATGGGGGTATGTTTCGCGCTCCAGATATCGTCCAAAAATTAGTCATGAAATGTATGAACACTGGTTGCAATTCAGGTTTGTCTTTTTCAAGAAGTTCTTAGAAAATCAAAGAGGCGTGGGAACAGAACACACAAGTCGGGGTACTGACAGATGTATGTGTCTCTAGATTGCTCACAAAAACCTTCAGGAAGACAGGAAAAACTAGTCTGTGACAAACAAATGGAAAAGGCGGAAGAAGGAAAAAAGATTTGAACTAGTTTTGGACCAGCCAAGAAGCAGAGGAAGACAGAGAAAGATGTAAATGTAAAGTCGTATAAAAATAATACTTTAACCAATATCTTCTACTTTTTCGTCTTCTTCGCTTTCTGTGGCTGTAAACTATGTCAGACTGAAGGGTTTTGGTTGTTCGTCCACTTCTAGGCTTCATCCTTGTTCCAGAACTTGAGTTTTAAGTGCACATCCATTTTAACAGATTTGGTTTTGTTGTAAGCAGACTGTTAGTTCCTCGCCTTTCAAGCAGATGCACTCCGACTTCGAAGAAAACACCCCTAAAAAGTCGACTTTTACGACATGCTTCAATGCTTTCCGGGAACGCACACGGGAACAGCAATGCTAATTTTCAGGAAATATCAAATGACCAACGATAGTGACAATGCACAGCACGATGAGGGCAGAGGATGTGGAGGGAAGAGGAGGGCATTAGGGGGAAGATGAGAAAGAAGAGGGAAGCAGAAAGATGGGAGCAGGAGGATAGAAGCGGGAGGAAGAGGAGGAGGGAAGCAGGAGGTTGGAAGCAGGCGGAAGAGGAGGAGGGAAGCAGAAGATTGGGAGCAGGAGGATGTCAGGAGGAGGAAGAGGAGAAGGGAAGCAGGACGATGGGAGCAGGAGGGTGGGGAGCAGAAGATTGGGAGCAGGAGGATGTCAGGAGGAGGATGAGGAGAAGGGAAGCAGGACGATGGGAGCAGGAGGGTGGGAGCAGGAGGGTGGGAGCAGGAGGGTGGGAGCAGGAGGGTGGGAGCAGGAGGGTGGGAGCAGGAGGAAGAGAGGAGAAGATGTGAGGAGGAGGGAAGTAGGAGGATGGGAGCAGAAGGGTGGGAGCAGGAGGAAGAGTAGGAGAATGAGAAGGGAAGCAGGAGGATGGGAGCAGGAGAATGGGAGCCGAAGCAAGAGGAGGAGAAGGAGAAGGGAAGCAGGGGGATGGGAGCAAGAGACAGAGGAGGAGAAGGGAAGAAGAAGAAGAAGAAGAAGAAGAAGCAGAAGAAGAAGAAGAAGAAGAAGAAGAAGAAGAAGAAGAAGAAGAAGAAGAAGAAGAAGAAAAAGAAGAAGGAAGAAGAGAAGAAGGAGGAGGAAAAGATCGTCAATAAACACCAAGCTTTCACCCAAGCCGTCCGTTGTGCATCGTGGGAACCGTTTATCTTACATGTAGCATTTCCGCTGGCAGTCCACACAGTCAGTTGTAGCCAGAAAGCCGCCAGCTAAAACAGTAGCTGCAAGGCTCTCCCGTGTTTAACGTTTTAAAGAGGAGACAGTCGACTTCACTGCACCCAGTCTTATCCCATACGGCTGGTTTTTTTAACTGAGAAGATTCGCAGGCTTAAGCATCAACTCCGTAGCTCCAGCAATGATCCCGAACCAGGGAATAGTAACAACTCTCTGGTACCAAATCGACAATTTACAAACCAACGACCGCAAAGAAGGAGTAACTCACCTCGCAAAGCCATCCATAAATCCTTCTGGGTGTTATGAACAGCCAACTCGCCTGCAGTAACATTGATCTTGTTCGAGCCCACACCACTGAGATCTCCACGTGTGCGACCCAAACGGATCCAATCCATCAATGAGTGACCCGGAGCCAGTGTGATCCTCTTTCGCCCGGTGAAGGAATCACTCAGTATGGGACTAGGCTCCCTGGGGGGCCGAAGTCGGTTCATGACGCCGGAGCAGCAACCCTCACTCGGGCCGTTAGTTTTCGTCTGGCTGCACCCCAGTTTGACGGATCCTCTGAGGATGAAAAGGAATAAAACATAGTTACCTAACCGAAACGGCAGCACTCTAACGATCATCAACTTAATTACAATAACGTGTTGGCTATTGAATAAACAGAATGGCATTTAGAGATTTCGTTTTCCTCGTTCGTGTACCGAGAATGGTTGTTAACTTGTGTCCGCTTAAAGAGGAAAACAGTCACACAAGTGACACATCTAACTTCGTCTTGGCAGTTGCTCGGATTTGGCGTACCCTTTAAAAAAGAATATAGTCATAGATGATTAGCAGCCGACACAACAGCAGCAAACCAAGAGGAAAACTTAGGTCTGCAGACAGATTTTATCCTACAATCGGATATACAACATGTCCTGCCTTTCACGGATCCCTCTTAGATACGTTTTCACTACAGCCTGCCCTTTAGTAAAAATGACGAACAGGGCATTGGCGACTGCTAAAAAAAAAAAAAAAATAACTAGTTTTGATAATAAACAAAGTGGACACAGGATTACGATCTGACATAAGGACACAGCAAACAACAGTCCAAAACGGGAACCTGGAGAAGTGTGTGGCGACAGTCAACAGGTGGCATCATGTATTGAGAGGATCTTAAGTGGACTATTTAACATACACACCCTTCAATATCTTCTGAGGGAGACTGGACACCTGTGGTCTTGGTCTGAGTGCAGTAACATCGATCCTGTAATAATAAAACAAGATTACTCTTACTGATATCATCATCCTAATCGCCATCTGCCCATAGGACATGCTTCATACGTCTACGATCAACAGAAACGGCAACTAGAAATGTTCCAATGAGCTGATTAGAGTCTTCGGGTCTATGCAAACAATAAAATTACACTGCGCCATGCAGAGGAACAAGAATCATCGCACATGATGATGATGGCGGGCGCGACGAACCAAACCACTGGAAATAGCTTATGACTATGACGAGAGTGACCAGCAAGACCACGGGATATAGCCCATGACTATGACGAGAGTGACCAGCAAGACCACGGGAAACAGCGCATGACAATGTCGAAAGTGACCATCAAGACCACGGGAAACAGCACATGACAATGTCGAAAGTGACCATCAAGACCACGGGAAACAGCACATGACAATGTCGAAAGTGACCATCAAGACCACGGGAAACAGCACATGACAATGTCGAAAGTGGCCAGCAAGACCACGGGAAACTGCCCATGACAATGTCAAAAGTGGCCAGCAAGACCCCGGGATATAGCCTATGACTATGACGAGAGTGACCATCAAGACCACGGGAAATAGCCCATGACAATGTCGAAAGTGACCATCAAGACCACGGGAAACGGCCCATGGCGATGACGAGAGTGACCAGCAAGACCACGGGATATAGCCCATGACAGTGACGAAAGTAACCATCAAGACCACGGGAAACGGCCCATGGCGATGACGAGAGTGACCAGCAAGACCACGGGATATAGCCTATGACTATGACGAGAGTGACCAGCAAGACCACGGGAAATAGCCTATGACTATGACGAGAGTGACCAGCAAGACCACGGGAAATAGCCTATGACTATGACGAGAGTGACCATCAAGACCACGGGATATAGCCTATGACTATGACGAGAGTGACCAGCAAGACCACGGAATATAGCCTATGACTATGACGAGAGTGACCAGCAAGACCACGGGATATAGCCCATGACAATGTCGAAAGTGACCATCAAGACCACGGGAGACAGCACATGACAATGTCGAAAGTGACCAGCAAGACCACGGGAAATAGACCATGACAATGTCGAAAGTGGCCAGCAAGACCACGGGAAACTGCCCATGACAATGTCAAAAGTGACCAGCAAGACCACGGGATATAGCCCATGACTATGACGAGAGTGACCAGCAAGACCACGGGAAACAGCACATGACAATGTCGAAAGTGACCAGCAAGACCACGGGAAACTGCCCATGACAATGTCGAAAGTGACCTGCAAGACCACGGGAAAACAGCCCATGGCGATAGCGAGAGTGTCGCCAGACGTTTCGAGAGGACCAAATTACCAAACAAAACATGATGCCAAGCACTATTCCATTCAACCTATACAATTTCCACTTGTTATATTACAAGGCAGGGTAGATACATTTTACAGTCACTCAGGACATACTGTTCACAGGCACAAACCGGTGGCATCATCGTGAGGGGAATCCACTCTAAGTTATATTTGTTTTTGTATCTGACATCACAGCATAAACTAATCCAAGTTTTGCAAAAACCGGCTCTCTGGTAATAAGTTACCCCCCCCCCCCCCTTTTTTTTTTTTCCCTCCCCGATGACGTCACGGACATTCCAATATTTTACAGGGTGGTAAGACCGAGTTTCCAAGCTTTGTGGTGCTTTTAACTAACCCAAAACATATGTAACAGGACCTAACCCTAACCCACCTACGTCCCATGAGAGACTGCAGCCCAGGTCCCACGACTGCATCCAGCCTATCTACCACCCCCTGAAATATTGAACTGTCTGTTTGGGGTAAATAAAAACGAAAGCAGCTAAAAACCTAATCCCTGATATTTTTTTTTAAAGACACACCCACCCTTGCTACTAAAAACACCTCAGGTAGCCCTTTAAACAAAGGCTGAGAGAAGGGGAGCTAGTTCTGTGTGGGGAGGGGGGGGGGGGGAGAGAGACATTACACACAGTCCAGAAGACACAAACATGCCAGCCAAAGACCAGACCAGACGTGCTTCCCGGTCTAAGCAAAAATAGTTTACATTTCTGGATGCAGTCTGGGCCTAATGCTGAGGTCTAGAGGCCACGTTAATCCGCCATCTCCCGGTGAAGAGCAAACATATTATAAACAATCATTTTATCCCGTCAAGAGGAGCACAGACAATAGCACAGGTGGCCACGACACAGTCTTAGTTTGCAATCATTCTAATTTTGTTTCCATACTTAGGTTCTTTGACATTTTACTGATAGTACTTGTGAACTCTGTTGCGGTGTTCTACTTCTACATTCGTGATATTTTGTCCCTGTAAGTTTTAGTACATACTGTGTTAGAAGAAACAGAACTTGTTGTGACTACCGGAAAGATCTGGGGAAAGAGGGATAGAGGAAGACAACGAGAGAAGATTCTTGACAGTCTTGTTGCATGGCATGGAGGTGTGAAAGCAAACGAACTGATTCATGCTGCAGGAGATCGCAGATTGTGGCGAGGCATGATCGCCCACGCCAGTTGGCAAGGCACCTGATGATGATGATGATAATGTTAGACGATAAACATATATACATATAAGATGATTTTTCAGCAATGGAATAATTAAATTTTATACTGGATTATACGATTAATGTTTGAGCAATGACTGCTGCATGCAGAAAGGATTGCCACAGAATCCATGTGGGTGAATTTAGGTATTCTACTAAGTGTACAGGTTGAGATTAGCCACTAGAGGGATTCTAAAGCAAATATCACTGCATCATTTGAATGTGTTAGTTTACTATGATCATGTATGACAGAAAATGGAGCTCATTTCATCTGGGCCACACACGAGTCAGAGGGGGAAGATGATGTTAGGACAACTATGTGAGACACATGAAAAAATTGGGACAATGAGAGAAGAGAGTTGCGGATGTATACTGTACTATATACACATCTAAAGAAACATTCGTTTTGATTTGTCGCTGAAGAAGCGAGAGAAGACTTGCTGATGCCAAGAACAGAATCCCTGTTGCCCGAGAGCAGACTGCTGATGCCAAGAACAGAATCCCTGTTGCCCGAGAGCAGACTGCTGATACCAAGAACAGAATCCCTGTTGCCCGAGAGAAAACTGCTGATGCCAAGAATAGAATCCCTGTTGCCCGAGAGAAGACTTACTGATGCCAAGAACAGAATCCCTGTTGCGCAAGAGCAGACTGCTGATGCCAAGAACAGAATCCCTGTTGCCCGAGAGAAGACTTGCTGATGCCAAAGACACTGTCCGACTAGATGAGGACGAGAATGTGGAGCCCATGAAGAAAAATCTCCTATGTCAAACGTGGGAGGGGACATGTAAACAATACGCCAGCCTGTAGTTAAACGCTACCTTAGTACCGACTATGTGTTTCTGCTATCCTTTATGAGATTCGTTGTTCTCTAGTGCAGAGCTAACATATTTATCGGGATCACCACAGTACGAATCTGACCGAGGCAGACAAAAGATTTTGCCAGCATCTAGTCACTGCACTATGGTGACTCCTTCTACCTCCAGAACACGAGGTAAACAGTTCAGCCACGGCGCCACGAGATAACCATGGAATTAACTGGTACTTCCAGAGCACTGAGATGGGTAGCAGAACAAGCGGTCATACATGTGACCATCGTCTCAGACTCTATGAACACGCTTGAGACAACTGCAGTACGCAGTCTACGTCCTGAATGGGTAGACAGCAGTGGGAAGTCGCAGTTAACCTCCATCCATGGATCTACACAGCTGGATACACAGAAGCAAAGGGAAATGAAAGAGCCGACCAGCTAGCGTGTAAGAGGCCAATGAAAACGGGAAGAAGCATGTACAGAGCTGATATAAACGGTGTACGGACAAGGGGAGGGGGGAATAGTGATGAGTCGCTGACGCTAATAAGTCTGCGTGATCGTAAAGTAAAGCTTGGTAAAGTACGTCTATGTCGTCTTTGAGGTCAACACAGGAGACACTATAACCAATTCCTCACGGGAACAATCAACAGAGGTACCTTTGCGTTGCTGCTGCATTAGAGGACAGCATGCATGGGAATGCCCAATATGCAGTGACGTCGAGTGTGATAAGTACCATAACTACGCGACGAAGGACATAAACTCTTCTTCTTCTTTTCTTTTTCTTCTAATTGGAATTCTTCTTCTTTCTTTTTCTTCTTCTTCTCCTCCAAACAACGTAATCGGCAGAACGAGTATGGCGTCTGCAACAACAATGATAATTAGCCACTTGATATTACGATCGTCCTCTTTCTGTCACCTAATTCGTCCATTAATAAATACATCCTATTACAAGAGGGAGGAATGTTGACTCGCCAGAACACAGCACACAGAAGCGCTGTCTCCAGAGATGGGTAAACAGCCCAACCGTCAGATCTGGAACCAGCAGGCTTCAGCTTTGCCAAATGCTGACTTGTACTTCCCAGCTTGAGCTCATGGCTGAGTTTCGGCGCGATACAATAAATGAAGACGACATAAAGGAAGCTTGCACTCCGCACGACAAACACAAATGTAAGAGAAAACTTGCGTGAACTGAGAGAAAGGTTAAGAAAAAATGAAAACGACAAGAAAAAATGGGAGAAAAGAAATAAAAAGGGGTGGGGGCAGAATAAAGAAAGTGGAACAAAGTAAAAATAATAAACAGGAAAAAATGCCTGTAGAAAGACCGAAAAAAGTGATAACTTGCTTGTGAAGTTCTTGCAAGTAATGAAAGGGGAAATGAACCAGATTTTAAAAAAAAATAACATAATAATAATAATAACAACACGGAACACTAGCTAATGTTCAGAAACGAGAAGGCAGTAACATGCGTGCATAAACATGAAATAAAAACATCTTTAAAAACAATTAATGCCTTTCGTGACAACACAAGTTAGGGGAACCAAGAAAACAATCGTGTGTTTGTACCATCACAAGCAGAAATCTGAATAAACAATATCGTGCAACAAGAAAAACCAAAAGGTGGGACACTGGGTGCTCTAAAACTGCAGTAGTATCGTAGTTTAGTTGTGATAACCGTGGCCCGCGGAATTTAAGGCTAGGCAGTGGAATTAAACCTAAACGAGGCGAAAAATACACATCTGGTAGAATGCGATTGGGCCGTGTAATTGTTCCGTATATATCTGAACTAGATGTTTAAACTCCCTTTCATCATCATCATGTGCCCTGCCAACTGGCGTAGGCGCTCATGCGTCTCCGCAGATCACGATCCCTGGTTGACTAGAACAGATCTCTTGATGCTATCCCTCCATGCCATAGTTTTAGCCCATCCAGCATCATCTCTCTTGGTCTTCCTCTACCCCTTTTTCCATTGATCTTTCCTGTTGCCACGATGTTCTTCAATGTCTCTCTTCTCATTATGTAGCCAAAAAAACAGTGTTTGTCTTTTTCTTATTGTTGTATATTCTTATATATTTTGTACATAGATGTCATATGAGCGACAAACTCCCCTTATAGATGCCAAAAAACAGGCAACACAATAAAACTGCGGTGAACACTGGACCGTTACAGCGAGTTATAGAGTGTGGACAAGATAAAGTATACACCGAAGGTGGTTCGCTGAGGTGCGAGACTTGAGATGAAGCGATTGGTCGTGTCAGAGGCCACACTAGAAATGATCCTCGTGGGACAAAAAAAAGCACACAGCGCGTGCCAATAAAGGATAACATGACACGAACGACCCCGCGAGCAGCAAACGGCAAAGTATCATTACCGGATGTGCCAGGTGATCAACAGTTGCAGCTGTTATAGTTCTTTCAGAAATTGGTGCCGATGTTCAAACAATTATATCTCAACTGTAGAGGGTTATAAATGAATTTTTTTGCTTATTTGGGCTATATAAATTTACGAAGATGCTTGCTGAACTGCCCATTAAGAGGTACAGCAAAAGGTTCACATGCAACCAATCGACCTTTTCAACAACAACAAAAAAGACAAAAATCTGGTGTTTTATGTCAATTCCCAATCAGACCATGACTTCTGATAGGGAGGTGTCGAAATGCGCTATTAAAATCGGTGTGTTGGGTTGCCCGGCTCTCTAGCGAAGTTGGTTAAACCTAACTTTCGCGGCGGCCGGGTGACGAACTCCTTGTGGCCCGGGTTCACTCCCGGGGGTAGGCAGAAAAAACCACATTTCTCCCAGATTAACGGTACCTATGTCAATCCCAATCATGCCGAAGGGTTGCGATATTCCATAGTACCGAGCCAAAGGGTTTACAACTCATGGTTTCTGGATACGTTAAAAAAAAAAAAAAAAGTGTGTTGGCAAGTTTCTCAGAAGTTACAAAGGCGTCACTTGTGTCGTAAGTTCTTGTGTTACACTCAAACATATAACAATGCAGTTATGCTAATATTTCTTATCTGAGGCCAAATGCGGGTGTCTGTATCATTTTTTTTTAAACCCCAGAGAAAAGAACAAAACATGTCCTAGTTACTCCCAGCCAGACATTCTCAAGATGGGCTAGAGAAAAGTCGATTCTTTCTACACATACCAATGTTGACCCAGGAGGAAACAAGAACATTGATAATTTTGACAAAGAAATTACTTAACGAGCAATACACCGAACGTTAAACGGAAAAAAAAAAAAAAATACTGACGCTGAAGAAATTAAAACTCTAACTTAAATAGAACATGACATTGTTGTATCCAAATGTAGGTTGCGGTAAACTAAGAGGTGCAGGGACTTTCGATTTCACGACAAACAGTTGCAGAAAAGCCTCAAACTTCGACCATACTTCAGTACTCCTATTCTCGTCTGTAGAGTAACATTTGTTTTGTTACCTAACTAAAATGGTATAAGTGAGGAAAATGATAGAGAAAGCGACTATTTCGATAAAACTGGGCAGTCTGTATATTATTTATGTATAAAAACATCAAGATGGAAATAGGAGGAAAATGATATAGGAAAGCACATGCACACTGGGCAGTCACATATTATTTATGTATAAAAACATAAGATGGATATATAGCACATATATATATATATATATATATATATATATATATATATATATATATATATATATATATATATATATATATATATACACACACACACACACCCACATGCACCCGAGCGCGCACAAACACTCACATAATCACGTTCACAGGATAAGTAATTTTCGAGAAATTATTGAAAATACAAGATGATGAGTTAGAAAACGGACTACACCAATGACAGAGTAGCTGTAGGGGGAAGAGGAAGCAGGAGACCAAAAGAGAAGACGCTACAAAGTTTGACATTATGACAAGAAAGATCATCTGTGTCAGAAGTGAGTGAAAGTACACGAGACAGAAGGTTGTGGATGACACGACTACCAGCGGTTTCTTTGTAACTAAAATTACATTTCTATATTTATTTTTCTGCTCGGATCAAGACCTTTCTTTTGATTTCTATACAATTATAGCCGTTATTTCTAGTAACTGCTATCTAATCCAGTAATTTCTCCAGCATGGTTTGTTCCAACGCATTGGTGTTACCTTTCCAATAGAGTTAACAAGGTAGGCCATAAGAGGATAATGTTCTATAGGCGACACAGTCTCGAAGTCCTGCCCAGACTGTGTGCTATGGAGACGAAAAACGTATCCTTGGCCTTTGCTGGTACCATACTGGATGTGAGTTCCATGTCTCCTTACAACACAGCAGAACACTAGCGTCTGCAGCAATGGACAGGTGCCAAATAATGTAACTGTCATCAGCATACCACGAGAGGTTTACGTCATTCCCACGCTCCATCAGCATCTCAGCCGTACACCAGTGGACACTCTAATCGACGATGTTTCTAACAGCTTGCAGGTCGTGCACCAGTGGACACTCTAACTGTCGCTGTTCCATACAGCTTCTAGGTCGTGCACCAGTGGACACTCTAACTGTCGCTGTTCCATACAGCTTCCAGGTCGTGCACCAGTAAACACTCTAACTGTCGCTGTTCCTCACAGCTTGCAGGTCGTGCAACAGTGGACACTCTAACTGTCGCTGTTCATCACAGCTTCCAGGTCGTGCACCAGTGGACACTCTAACTGTCGCTGTTCCTCACAGCTCGCAGGCAGTGCACCAGTGGACACTCTAACTGTCGCTGTTCCATACAGCTTCCAGGTCGTGCACCAGTGGACACTCTAACTGTCGCTGTTCCTCACAGCTTGCAGGTCGTGCACCAGTGGACACTCTAACTGTCGCTGTTCCTTACAGCTTGCAGGCCGTGCACCAGTGGACACTCTAATTGTCGCTGTTCCTCACAGCTTGCAGGTCGTGCACCAGTGGACACTCTAACTGTCGCTGTTCCTTACAGCTTGCAGGCCGTTCACCAGTGGACACTCTAATTGTCGCTGTTCCTCACAGCTTGCAGGTCGTGCACCAGTGGACACTCTAACTGTCGCTGTTCCTCACAGCTTGCAGGTCGTGCACCAGTGGACACTCTAATTGTCGCTGTTCATCACAGTTTCCAGGTCGTGCACCGGTGGACACTAATTATCGCTGTTCCTTACAGCAAGCAGGTGATGCACCAGTGGACACTAATTATCGCTGTTCCTTACAGCAACCAGGTCATGCACCAGTGGACACCACAGTGAATGTTGGATTGTATCTATCTCCTATCCACACGTGACTGGGATTGTATATGTTTGTCTTTCTCCTTTCCAAAGGGAGGAGTATTGCATCTGTATGTCTAGCTTCTGTTCGCAAGGGAGGAGTATTGCATCTGTATGTCTAGCTTCTGTTCGCAAGGGAGGAGTATTGCATCTGTATGTCTAGCTTCTGTTCGCAAGGGAGGAGTATTGCATCTGTATGTCTAGCTTCTGTTCGCAAGGAAGGAGTATTGCATCTGTTTGTCTAGCTTCTGTTCGCAAGGGAGGAGTATTGCATACGTTTGTCTGGCTTTTATTCGCAAGGGAGGAGTACTACATCTGTTTATCTGGCTTTTATTCGCAAGGGAGGAGTATTGCATCTGTTTGTCTGGCTTTTATTCGCAAGGGAGGACAGGAGTATTGCATCTGTTTGGCTTTTATTCACAAGGGAAGAGTATTGCATCCGTTTGTCTAGCCCTTATCCCGTGACCTGCCCGCTACAGAAGATCGTACCAGTAGCTAAACTACAGTAAATCACGGGATCAATGACGGGGGAGACACACCAGAAGCACCGTTTTGGCAGCTCTAAAAAAACAACAGCACAACAATCCGACCACACCTGTTATCTCCTCCCACTGAATCAGCGCTGTCTATTGCAACGTTTGTTGCAGCCAGTGCTACAGAACCGGCTGTTTGTGTGTCTAAAGACGAGCTGATACGCGAGACATCAACCCCAGCTTGTCGGCTGGCATGGCCCATGAAGGGGGAGTCTATTCTAACGCTCTGTGTCGGGCTCGGTGTTTATCTTCCAGCCGCCACTGTCCAGACAATGAGCTGTTTGTGCTCTAGATCTGATAGTGGAAAAACAGATTATAGAAGAGAGTACAAACCCGTTTTTGCCTCACTCTCTCGTCTCTTGCTGAAGCCTTCGCCCGTCCGTCTCATGAAAAACAAATGTTGCGGACAGGAGTCTGCATATATATCAGGGCTGCCAATAGGATTTTTTTTTTTAAACCCAGCTAGGCTGAACAAAAACCCAAGCAATACATAAGCAAAAAATTAAAATTAAAATAAAAAAAAAAAAAAAACCAGATTGTTAAAATGTAAAAAATGTATAATTACGAAACGAAACATTTACCCCTTCTATATAAGGATATATAATATATCAGGGCTACCAATACTGGGATTTTTCCCAGATCTGGGTTTTTATTTGACGCCTTGGGAAAATCTGTTTTTTTTTTTTTTAAAATATATATATGTGTGTGTAAAGGCGCGGCTACATGTGAAGCAAACAGAACAGCAAGACTGATTAGGAAGAGGATGGACAGAAAGGCGACTGCAGAAGATCCCCTCCCTGGCATAACACTCATTCCCTGTCCTCACTGTCCAAGAACTTTTCGGGTCCGCATCGGCCTCATCAATCATCTTCGCACTCATACTTGATGAAAAAAAGTGGTCATCATTACCTTCATGGACAACACACACACACACACACACAAATTATATATATATATGTGTGTGTGTGTGTGTGTGTGTTTCAGGGTATGTGGATTAGGCATGGCAAAGGCGCTTCCTAACTCCAAAAGACTTAGTTCGATTCCAGAAGCATTTGATTTGGTAGCAGGCTTCTTTCCGTCGATTTCGAGCGCGGAATGTACGGAGAGCAATAGCAAACTACAGACCTGCCTATTAAACTAGTTCAGCCAAATAACAAGTGCTGTCGTTAGTTATGCACCGTTCTGTGAACTGTAAAAAATATTTAATGGTAACGTTATACTTGCCCTCGGGAGCTAGGAAGTAAACTTTAACTGTTTCATTCGCAGAAGAGCCCGCCCGACTGAAGCACTAATGATGACAACAAAAGCATGGATATATAATATCCACAGGGTCTAAACACACAACACATTGTGAGTTGATTCGATTTGATTCAAGAACCGACATCACAACACTCGGGGCATTCCCATAAGCGCTTCGTCCCCATCTTCAGCAGCCAGCGAATAGTTTCGATACTAATGGTGCCAGTAGCATTCGGATAAAACGTCCGTCTTGCCTTTCCTCTGAGCCTCGAGCATCTGGCAGAACATCTCGTCACTAGTCACTGCATCAGTCTCACCAGACTTTGGTGATCCATCTGCTCCTCCGAATTGTACACGCTCTCCCACAAGGCACTAACCACGTCTGGCTTATCATGTATCAGTATTCCACCAAGTTGTGCAGAGCCAGCCGGTCTGTCCGCCTGTGAGTGACTTGTGTTGTTGGATTTATTTAATTTGCCTGACTTAACTTTAGATTAACTATAGTACATCGTGACAGTAGGACAGCTGGAGGGGAGGAGAGGCAGAGGTTAACCGAGAGAACAGATGCTGGACGGTTTGACTTCATGACATGGAAGATCATCTGTGTCAGAGTTGACTGAAAGTAAAAGACACAGAAGACTGTGGCTAGACCTGGCTACCAACGGCACATATGGCATGGCATTTAAGAACTTACGATGTATAAATATGCAAACTATGTTGACTGGTGCATATGCCTACCAGGATAGACTGTGACCTATTTAGGACTGAAAGAATTAGGTCCGGGCCCGACAGGGCCAATGTTCAACGATACAGCTGGCCAGTCGGCATCATAAACTTTGACATGGATGTAGAGAACATAGTAAACACGGCTGGTCCTTACGGTGTCATCTGTAGCGTGATGTTCACACATACACGCACCATAAAAGATACGCTAACTCAAACATCACCCATGACATGCGCCACACACATAGATACAAGGCATACATACACACACAGCATACAACACAGAACACACACAGCGTACAACACATAACACACACAATCTAACCCATAGACCACATAC
Source organism: Candidula unifasciata (assembly GCA_905116865.2). Taxonomy (NCBI): domain Eukaryota; kingdom Metazoa; phylum Mollusca; class Gastropoda; order Stylommatophora; family Geomitridae; genus Candidula; species Candidula unifasciata. The sequence continues at coordinate 51,007 of CAJHNH020005523.1, forward strand.
GGTGTGCGACATACACTTATGTAGAAAGAATACAAACACATACAAAACACAAGACAGACAACTGGACACAAAGACCAAACGCCAGACACCACTTACGATATCACCACCATCAAAAAGAGCATCACATGTTAGAAGTCGACAAGCAAACGGGCCTCACTGTGTCAGTCAGCCCCATGATCATGTCCCGTTATCCATGTGTAACTTACAAGCCAGCATGCTGAATCCTTTTGGCAGGTCAAGAGTTAAACTATTTTAAGTCTATCCCACCTTCACAAAAGTGTACAACGAGTTAAAGAGCCAGTTTGAGGGAGCCATGGTTGGAGCAAAATATACTCGGGCGTAGAAGGTTGGGTACAACTGTACCACTGAGACTAGTGTGAAGTTTTATGTATATGTAATTTTTAGCTTATGAGGAATTCACAACTGCAGGTAAAAGGTTAACAAAGCTAGTTCTGTTTAGTTCATTAGGATCCCACAACTACACAGCTAAACGTTAACACAACTAATACTGTTTAGTTTATCAACATCCCACAACTACAAAGCTAAAGTTAACACAACTAATACTGTTTAGTTCATCAATAGCCCACAACTACACAGCTAAACGTTAACACAACTAATACTGTTTAATTCATCAAGATCCCACAACTACACAGATAAAAACTACTACTATTTAGTTCTTCAAGATCCCAGAACTACCAGCAAACTCGTTACCAAACTATTATGTATCAGGAAATCAAGATCATATAGGTGCAAGCGAAAAAGTAACAAAACTAGAACTGTTTAGTTCATCAAGATCCCATAACTACAAGAGTGCACAAGTGTACACAATGATGTGGTTTATCAAGATCACAGAAACTAAACAATAAGAAATAAAAAAAATGAAAAGGTGGTCAATTAAAGAAAATCAACTGGTCAGCTCAAATTCGTGGCCACTTTAACGTCATTCAGTGGGCACCGTCTCTACAGGCACAATTATTCCACTGTGATGTGGGGAGGCAAAGGAATCGTCGCCCATGGCGATGACCAGAGTGACCTTCAAGACCCGCTGCCGCCAAGAAGAGTCTCCCACGATGAGTGCAAGCGACGACAGCATTAGTGTAGCCACCATATCACTCTTGCATGTGTCCTCCCAGACACTAAACTCCTAACCTGACTGCGATAATTTCTCCGTTGTTTCTGTTCCCTTCCAGGCCATACACTGTGTCACAGTACCAGAAACGCAAAGTACGCTCGGGAAGGTAGAATCAAGGATGCTTCGCATGTAACAGATCACATCATTAATCCAGAGGTCACAGCTGGTGAGAGTCGCATGGGTATTACGCCCGGGCTATGTAGGCGTGTTTGGGATTAAACAAGCAGGTAAGCAGGCCGGATTTGCCCCACTGAGGGTGCAGCCCAACTGCGCAAGACAACGGTGAACTCACCCCTACTGGACGAGGTAACAAGAGAAACTGAAGACAATGAAAAACCCTACACGGAGAGACAGCTGCAAGCGGGGAGTTTCTGTGGGCTCTGGGTGCTGCTCGAAACGTGAAGGAAAAGCTCGATGAGTAGTTAGCCAGATGACAATGGGTACCATCAGTACTGAGACGCTTCGTTGGCTGTTGAGGAGTGGGACGGAGCTGATATGGGTTTACCCCGAATGTTGTGATGTCGAATCTTCATCCAGGTGAAATTGATCCGTCCCTAATTGTCTCCCCTGCAAGCACAACGATTAAAGAAGTAATGTTTCCATGAATCCACTTCGACAACAGAATTATTCGTGCTTCGCTCGAACACATCCTTATATCGTAGTAGATACCGGTTTCGACCTCTACCCACCTGTATTTCACTATAGAAGATGTCCTTGGCGACTCTATGATTCAACCCCCCCCCCCTCCCTGAGTGACTGAATCAAATAATGATGAAATAATAACATAGGCTAACTAGATTAGATTCAAGAGGCCCGACTGGAAATAGCCAGCATCAAAACTCAAAAAGTTCCACTCCCTCTCCAGCCAGCCATCGATCGGCGTGTCCCCTCCGGCTGCTGCCTGTAGGTCTACCAGACTAGCCAGTTACTCAAAGACAATTCAGTCCCAAAATATGGTGATCTGGAAGGCAGACCAAACAAGCAGATAGCCCACATAATTTGTCCAGAAGTGACAATCAGGGCATGGGTGAGGATCACCGCGGCCTGGTGTCCCTCACAGACTGGTGGGCCTCAGCATGTGCCATTGATTCTCTTCCTGGTGCTGGCTAAACATGACGACTGCCTGAGAGCCAAGTCAGGGTCTCTTTCCATGGCATATGATGCCAACCCCACATTTTACAGACCTAAAGGAAATCGATGGGCGACGTAGTGTCGACAAGTCACTGGCCGTCTTTACTTCCCATTTGGACCCAGATTATAAAACTGAACATCGACTCGGATTCGAATCTACGACCTACTCAACAGCATGCACACATCAAGTCAGCGCCTTGTTCAGATTAGTTAAAATAATTACACTGGCTGTGCACAAAACTGTACATTCTGTTTGGCAGACAAAAGAAGGGAAGCTGAGACACACGCAACAACATGAGCTGTGCAATCAAGCGTGACCACGGGTAACTAGGTTACAACCAAACACGACAAACGAGCAAGCGCCAGAAGATCACAGTCGAACACGTCTGTCGATACCGTACGCTGGCACTTTTGTTTAAAGGAGAGCACTCCGATGTTTGTATTTCACAGAACACGAATAATCGATTACAACCGGTGTACACTATAAAAATCCACCTGTGGAAATGCAGCGACTGCTGGATCATTTAGCAACCGTTTACAACATCAATCCGCTGGTTATACACTTCATCTTCCCTCCTGTCAACAACAGAATCGGATTCAATGCTAAGACGCACCGCGCGGCAATTAATTAAACTCAGAATAGTGTAATTACGATTACATCTGGTAAACATACTGACACAAACGACTCCGTTCAAAGTACATCATTTCATAATACTACATTGGAATGTATGCATGCATGTACACCCTGGGCAGCACTCGTCGGCGTGTCACAAGCGCGGGGTGGCACGGGTTTCCGCCAGCGGTGCGTGAGCCCAGACCGCAAGCTGGAGTTTGAACCACCCAGAGATGAATGCTATAGCCCTCGCTGCGAGATCGATGCCAGCGAGTCTGTCCAGTCACATCCAGGAACCGACCGTGCACGGAGAACATTGAAAATAAAGATTAGCTTCAATTTGTGTCCAGCGGTGCGGCTTATCGAAGTCTCCACCGTATGTGGCGGTATTCACAATTTCCAGTTGTCTGTTTATTTAACCATCCCTCTGTTTTCTGTCAACATTAAATGTGGTTGTTTTGTTTATATTCAACGAAATTAGGTCAGGCTACAGACTCCCTGTGTTCAGGTGGTCGACCCTGGAGAATGGTAGAGTCCCTAAGGACATCTTCAATGGTAAACTATAAAAGGGCAGAAGATGTCGGGGTCGGTTTCTACTATGATATAAAGATGGGTGCACGCATGATACAGGTACTGAAGTAGATTCATAAGACCAAAATGCCATCAGGAAGTCAATGAGAATACAGGAAGAAATAACTACAGAAAGAATGACAGCTGAGTGTCTCAGAAAAAAAAAAAAAAACTTACGATGGGTACAACTGTTCTGAAACCCATGCTCTAATTGTGGAGGACTTTGCTTAACGCGGGCAGGTCTTGCTAGTCACACTCGCTATCGCCACGGGCTGTGAGTCCTATGTCTACTCACACCACAATATAACACTATCGTTTGAAAAGTCTTGCTAGTCACAGTCACCATCGCCATGGGCTGTGAGTCCCATGTTTACTCATACCACAATATAACACTATAATCTGAAAAGTCTAGCTAGTCACACTCACCATCGCCATGGGTTGTGAGTCCCATGCCTCCTCTCCTCACAGCACAATATAACATCATCGTCCGGAAAGACACCAACAAAGAACAAGTCTTGCTCGTTAACGGGGTCACAAGGAGTGCACAGAATACTACAGTATACCCAACGTTCACGACTGCTGGTTGACATGGTCGGTCTTAAAAACGTTGGTCACACAGCGGACCCAGTCTGGGGATAGGCCCGACCACGAAGATGTTCCCCAAACAAACTGTAAAATCTGGACCTTCTCCTGAAATAAAGCAGATGGTGGATGTTGCTCGGAGGCAAACTACGACTGACTAGTGTGACAAGAAGATTTGTTGTGAAACCCCTGGGTTCACTAACAAATATGTATTTCTTCTTCTTCCTCCTCTCTAGTCCTGCTCTGCCTCTCAGTGTCAGGTTTTAAAAGAAGACCGACTGCCAGCCTTGGTATGTGCTACGTAGATGTTGGCATTCACGGTCTGTGATACTCCACCTATCCCTGGTGGTCGACGTGGTGTACCTGGGGGATGTCTATGCGCCAGATACTGTTAGGTGGACTTGTACCTGGGGAGTGTATGCGCCGGACACTGTAAGGTGAACTTGGTGTACCTGGGGGATGTCCATGCGCCAGATACCGCAAGGTGGACTTGGTGTACCTGGGGTATGTCTATGCGCCAGACACTGCAAGGTCGACTTGGTGTACCTGGGGTATGTCCATGCGCCGGACACTGTAAGGTGGACTTGGTGAACCTGGGGTATGTCCATGCGCCAGACACTGTAAGGTGAACTTGGTGTACCTGGGGGATGTCCATGCGCCAGATACCGCAAGGTGGACTTGGTGTACCTGGGGGATGTCTATGCGCCAGACACTGCAAGGTCGACTTGGTGTACCTGGGGGATGTCTATGCGCCAGACACTGTAAGGTGGACTTGGTGTACCTGGGGTATGTCCATGCGCCGGACACTGTAAGGTGGACTTGGTGAACCTGGGGTATGTCCATGCGCCAGACACTGTAAGGTGAACTTGGTGTACCTGGGGGATGTCTATGCGCCAGACACTGCAAGGTGGACTTGGTGTACCTGGGTTATGTCCATACGCCGGACACTGTAAGGTGAACTTGGTGTACCTGGGGGATGTCCATGCGCCAGACACTGCAAGATCGACTTGGTGTACCTGGGGTATGTCCATGCGCCAGACACTGTAAGGTGAACTTGGTGCACCTGGGGGATGTCCATGCGCCAGACACTGCAAGGTCGACTTGGTGTATCTGAGGTGTGTCCATGCGCCGGACACCGCAAGGTAGCAGTGTCGTGGTCGACTACACTTCCTTGGAAAGGTAAAAACCATAAATTAGTAGTCTACCAGCCATGCATGACAACTTCTCTTCCAAGTGGTGCAAACCAGAAAACTGAGACCGTGAGGAACGACTCTAACGGACATGAGAGTAGGAGGTAGACATCGATACAAGTGGAGAGATACTATTAGGAGACGAACGAATTAGCTGTCTGTTAGAATGTAAAACAAGAGCGAGAAACAGTGTTTCAGAACCAATACAGGAAACTTTCACTGCGGTGTTGTAAAGGACCCTTTCCCACGCCTTCAGGTGTATTGGACATATAGGGCTCGAGCTATATACATTATAGGCTAATCAACACTTGATGGGTGATGTGAATCAGCACTTGATGGGTGATGTGAATCAGCACTTGATGGGTGATGTGAATCAGCACTTGATGGGTGATGTGAATCAGCACTTGATGGGTGATGTGAATCGGCACTTGATGGGTGATGTGAATCAGCACTTGATGGGTGATGTGAATCAGCACTTGATGGGTGATGTGGTCTGAGTCATACCTCCCAGGACTTCAACCTGGTACCCATTTCAGGCTGGGTCGACCTGGAAGCCAAAGTCATTTTGAAGAACTTCCGGCTTCGTCAGGATCTGAACTCGCGACCTTCGGATCGGCAGGCGAGAGTCTAGTCTCTACACCACAGCGGACACACTAGACAACCCAAAAATCTTAACCTATAGTGATCATGCCGGGAATCGAACCTATCACTTCCCAATGACGAAAGCGCCTAGCTGCAGGAACAAGTGTACTAAGACGCATGACCAACTAGGCACCCATCGTAATTCTCCAGAACACTATAAATGTGAACGTCGAAGTCTGAGACACTGATATTCCCAGCCGATCCTGATAACGTTAATTAAACTTATCTTTATCTTGACATAGGTCATCAAATCTCTCTCCTTGGGCTACTATGGAAATTCTTGGCCTTCTACACACAAGGCACATGTAAATTAGTGCTATTTAACCAAAGTTTACTCAGGGGCCTAAATTCTGAAATTGGGGATCGTCACGGAGAGAGATCCAAGCCCTAGCAGATAAAGATAATTCATTCAACTCGCAATAATGCGCGGACCTCTCGCTAGAGCTCCGCGGGCCAGATTTGGCCCATGGACCGCCAGCTAAATCGTCCTGTCCTACCTCGCTAAACGGTGAGCATTGTAGAGACCCCAAAAAACCCACAGGCTTGATCCTTTTGTCATTAAACACACACACACACACACACACACACGCACAGACACACACGAGCTTTTTCTCGACTGAGCTGCGAACTGGTCAGGTGGCTTGTCTTTCAGCAACAAACATGTGGCAGTCTTAGACTATACGCTCAACATGTGCAGGAGCCACGTTTGTAGGGCCACAAGTCCTTACTTCGTACACCGTAATAACAGTGATAAGACGGAAAACCCAATGGGATGGACTTCAGCCTCTCGAAAAACGACACGAGAGTGCTGTGCCGAAGCAAAGCAAAAGTAAATGACCCTTTTCCACGAATTTAAGACATATTGGGCACATACGACAAGACCTATATTTTATATGCCCATTCGGCAGTCGGCAGATGATGTGGTCAACATCACGCCGGTCGCCTTTACTACCCAGGACTAAGTCTGGCACCCACACAAGGCTGGGTCAACATGAAAGCCGTCATACGGCTCCAACAGAACCTCAACCCACGACCTTCGGATCCGCAGGCAGGCGTCTATCTGCTTCACCACGACGGCTCTCAGAGCTGTGTAGAGAGAAAGAAGAAATGAGCCAGATCCACAAAGAGCTGGATACATAATCCGGTTGGATGAGCAGGTCTCAAACATCACGTTCACCCCATTTGTCTGTCAGATGTGGGAGGCACATGCGGTGATATAGGACAGAGGACGCTAAGAACATTCTCACTTCCACCAACGTTCAAATGTTGGCAAGACCACAACCAAAAGAGAAAAGCCAGCAGTTTCCCCCAAGAAAATTCAATTCTACCCGAGGAGTTTAGTGAGCTGATCAATAAGAAGACGCGCGAGGTAATTGAGTCTCCACTCGTTTACCAAATTTGTACAGCCTGGCCAGCCGATTGCCAACAATAAGAAATGCTGTGCTGACGCCACACTTGCGTAGACAACACAATCAACAAATTGCTCCACAGAGACGGGCTTCAGAAAGCATCCATTGGCGTTGTTTGTTGAACACCCAGGCAGGCGATCTCTCTGTGTGGTTTTTGTCGCCGCGGCTACCCCCCGGGTGTTGACTGGCAGCGGGGAGGAGGGGTCCAGGGCAGGAGAAGACGGAGGCGGGAGAAAATAGAATTTGGAAATGTGATTGTAAAATCGATTCTCTTGAAGGCTGGCTGGTTTGAGATCCGGCTGTGTAGAGCTACCACCTACTGGAGTTGTATGGTAGTGGTTAGAAGCCTGGTTTCCCCACTGACTTCTCCAAGCTTATATGGGGAATGTTAGACAACACATGCACACAACCACAGAAAACATCTATATCTGGACAACTTTACACAATGGGAAAGGGATAATAATATGGCAGCTTTTAAAGGGAAAGGAAATGATAGGGAAGAGAAAAAGTTGGTAAGAAAGTACAAACAGTTTATTTTAGCTTAACAAAATCGATCACAATAAACAAACAAAGGACGTTGCGGCGATTAGCCTTCATCAGCACATAAAGAACAACACAGTACACATACACAAATATGCTCTAACTATGAAGTGACTACATAGGACTCTAATGTACAAAATAAATGATACCCATCTGTGTCACTGGCGAAAAACGTCGTCCAAGAGGATGTCAAGGACAGGTATTAGCCTATATATCACCAACGCGCAGACGGGGAGCGAGAAACGGGGTCAGTATACCTAGGAAATGGGCGGAGTAGACGCCAACAGAGACAACAGCGTACACTGAGTGTTTAAAGGGGGAGGGAGGGGTTTGTCAATAAGGCGTAACCAGGGTTGGGTCGTGGGGATGACATTGGTCCTCATCCACATGGAAAAAAAGTGGTGCCTGTGCTAGCGAACAAATACCAACAGACAGGCAGGCAGGTAGACAGGCATGCTGACAGACAGACAGACGGATGGATGGATGGATGGATAGAGAGACAGACAGACAGACAGACAGATAGATAGCTAGATAGATAGATAGATAGATAGATAGATAGATAGATAGATAGATAGATAGATAGATAGATAGATAGATAGATAGATAGATAGATAGATATAGATAGATAGATAGATAGATAGATAGATAGATGGATAGATAATAGATAGATAGATAGATAGATAGATAGATAGATAGATAGATAGATAGATAGATAGATAGATAGATAGATAGATAGATAGATAGATAGATAGATAGATAGATAGATAGATAGATAGATAGATAGATAGATAGATAGATAGATAGATAGATAGATAGATAGATAGATAGATAGATAGATAGATAGATAGATAGATAGATAGATAGATAGATAGATAGATAGATAGATAGATAGATAGATAGATAGATAGATAGATAGATAGATAGATAGATAGATAGACATAGGATGGATAGGATAGATAGATAGATGGATGGAGTAATAGATAGATGGATGTAGTGATAGATGGATGGATAGATAGATATTTGTAATAATATGACAGGACGGGCTAGAGTGTCAAACAACCAGTGTCTGCTCCAGACACTGAATCAAAGCGACGAGCAGATGACAGGGGGAGGATGATAAGAAGACGAAGAAGCAAACGAGTATGAGGAGAAAGAAAAAGAAGACGGAGAAGCGAAAGAGTATGAGGAGAAAACGGGAAAACATGAGGACAAAGAAGGAGAAGACGGGGATGGACGGAGAGAAACAAGAATTAAAAGAAGATAAAGAAGAAGACATGAAATAAATACCGGATAGCTTTGTCAAACAGCTTGACAGGAACAAGAATATTGACCTGGTACCTGATCCATGTCAGATGGCAAACCATAACCTCCGATGTTTATCGGCACGGCTCGGAATAATGATAATGTACCTAGTCAATGGCAATAGGCAGACTATGTTAAATCGAGCCGACATTGCCACGCTTGAAACACTGACCCGTCCGCGATGAGACAGATACAAATGTGGCCGTTTCTATGCATTTAGATGAGATACTTTTCTAGTAGCGTCTAAATGCCACCGTTTTCTGTTTGTGAAGTTAATTATCGCGTGTCTCTCTCTCTGGTCTTTTTACAGACAGAATTCACAATTAAACCACAACAGATATGGCATCGGGGAGAGGCATCAGTGGCTAAGTGTGCTGGTCTATTTTTACTTACCAAAGACAATCTCTTCCTGTCCTGATACAGCAGCTATGTGAAACTTGCAAAGGTGTTCAACTATTTCGTTTACTCCTGGTGTTCATTCAGACAGTATGATTCATTTAGCGAATCTCTCTCTCTCACACACACACACTACTCTCTTCCCCCCCCCCCCCCCCACTACTCTCTCTCTCTCCCTTTCTACAGGAGCCGGGGCAGTGTAGTGGCAAGACGTTCGCATGCCGACTAGAATGTACAGGATTCAAATTTGCATTGAATCGAATTTTGAATTTTTGCAACATTGATCTTGACTTACTTTGAGGCCGCCCGCACCTTTTTCCCTTTTAAAAACCATACTAGTTGCCCCATCGCTATAATTTTGTATGCGGGCTAAACGATATAGATTCAATCCCATGATCGACTATGTCTGAGTGATCATCGACTATGTCTGAGTGATAATCGACTATGAGTGAGTGATCATTGACTATGTCAGAGTGATCATCGACTATGTCTGAGTGATCATCGACTATGTCTGAGTGATCGTCGACTATGAGTGAGTGATCATTGACTATGTCTGAGTTATTGATCATTGACTATGTCTAAGTGATCATTGACTATGTCTAAGTGATCATCGACTATGTCAGAGTGATCATCGACTATGTCTGAGTGATCATCGACTATATATGAGTGATCACTGACTATGTCTGAGTGATCATCGACTATGTCTGAGTGATCATCGACTATGTCTGAGTGATCATCGACTATGTCAGAGTAATCATCGACTATGTCTAAGTGATCATCGACTAATTCTGAGTGATCATCGACTATGTCAGAGTGATCATCGACTATGTCTGAGTAATCATCGACTATGTCTGAGTGATCATCGACTAATTCTGAGTGATCATCGACTATGTCTGAGTGATCATCGACTATGTCTGAGTGATCATCGACTATGCTGTGTGAACATCGACTATGTCTGAGTGAACATCGACTATGTCTGAGTGATCATCGACTATGTCTGAGTAATCATCGACTATGTCTAAGCGATCAGTCTGCAAACAGCCCGGTCAGCCATCATCCATGACCGAACCATTCCCAGCTTCCTGACAATTACTGTATTAGCTTGCACGTGCACAATGATAAAGAAACAGAGAAAAAAATGAGAGGGATAAAGGGAAGTGGAAAAGAATAAAAAAAAAGAAAGAAAGAAAGAAGACAGAGAGAGATCCAGATTCGTATACACACACACACACATATATATATATATATATATATATATATATATATATATATATATATATATACATATAGAGAGAGAGAGAGAGAGAGAGAGAGAGAGAGAGAGAGAGAGAGAGAGAGAGAGAGAATGGGTTAAACTGAAAGTAACCAGCTCAAAACAAAACCTTTCTAAAAACCGTCTCTCAAGCCACCCCCCTATCTGCACAACATGTATACCGGACAAACACTGACCATTTATGTGTTTCTGTAGGAATGTCTTCCTAACCGTGTCATCTAGCCTAGCCAGCGCCCCCCCCCTCCCTCCCCCACAATGGAACGATCCAGGAATCAACTCACCATGACCAACAGAGACGCGCACACACACAGAAGTTGTCATGTGGAAGATATACCTGACTGCATTCACAGTTGTGGCGTGTCCACTAACCATATAACTGTAGGGGAGGTTTGGTGCTCTCTTTGACACGCTTCAAGAGCTGCATGGACAACAATACGCATAAGAGATAACACAAAACAGGCAACACTCTCAAACCATTGAGCTAAAGTACTATGACATGGCAATTCTGTCAAACCCATTGAGCTAAGGTACTATAACATGGCAATTCTGTCAAAGCCACTGAGCTAAAGTACTATAACTTAGAATTCTCTGTCAAAACCATTGAGCTAAAGCACTGTAATATGGCAATTCTGTCAAAACCATTGACATAAAGTACTATAGCATGACAACTGTCTCTCAAAACCACTGAGCTAAAGTACTATAACATATCATTTCTCTTTCTCAAAACCACTGAGCTAAAGTACTATAATATGGCAATTCTCTCAAAACCATTGAGCTTAAGTACTATAACAAATTATTCATCTCTTTCTTTAACAGTATTATAGTGTTGTGTTATGTAATAACAATCGACGTCACTGCACACTGGGCATTCCCATGCGTGCTCAGTCCTTCGATGCAGCAGCCACTCCAAGGTACTTTTACTAATTGTTTCCATGAGAAGTTGGTTATATTGTCTCCTATCTCGGCCTCGAACGCGGCATAGACGTGCTTCCCCATGCTTTACTACATGTCACGCAATCGTGTTAGTGTCAGAGATTTGTCCGTATCCACTAGCCCAGTCTGTATAGTTTTGATATCTGCTCTGTCCATGCTTCTTCCCACATGCGTTGGTGCACTGCTTGCCAGTTGGTCCGCTCGCTCATTTCCCTTTACCCCCGCATGATCAGGTGTGTAGATCCAGGTGAGGGAGATTAAGTGCAATTTTCCGATGCTTTCTACCCATTTAGAGCGCAATTTGCCTGTTGCTATTTTCTGAAGCATGTTAAAGGAGTCTAATAATACAATGAATGCTTCTGTGTCGGTTTGCTCCGATGCCCATGCTAGTGCGCTAGAAGCAGCGGATATCTGCGTGGTGATGCTTAAAGTGGTTGCCTAGTAAGAGCCGCTGTCCTCTTGTATTGTTTTCCTTATTCTCTGTGCTGTGTATGCCCATGCTGACCTTGACCCGCGCTTTACGGATCCATCTGTGTAGACGATGATATCTTCTGAGTGTGAATGCTGATATATCAGTGATGACCTCTGTGTTGATTATAATAACGCAGGTTGCACTTCAAGTGAAAACTATTATAAAAACAGCAAAATCAAAATACTAAAAACATCCCCAAACTCGCAAGTGTCATCAGTACAACAAACCAGGCATGACATCAAATAGTACAACAAATATCCATCCAGTGACATCAAACATCACAGCCAACATTCATCAAATGACAGCGGCTACTATAAAGAAAACGAGCCTCTCAGAACGTCAAGAACTATCAAATAAACTAAACACCATCTTATCCTGTCATAGAACTGCAGCAAGCCAACATCTTATACTATAACAGTACTGCAACAAGCCAACACCTTATTCTGCCACAGTACTGCGACAAACCACCATCTTATTCCGGCACAGTACTACAACATGCCAACACCTTATCCTGCCAAAGTACCTACCAACTTATCATGTCACAGTACTGCAACAAACCACCAACCTTCCCACTGGGAAAGGGTCAGGAAGGAAAACTGTTTAACAAACGCCACCCACAACCTTCTTCTTCTTTCTTCTTCGGTTTCGAATGCTCAGATCAGACCATCAGGCGGGTTGCTTCTATGAACTCACATGTCAGCAGCAGGTCCTTCGTGGTTCCTCATAGCTTGCTCTGCACACTTTGCTCTTGAGGCCATGTGTCTTTTCGAAGTTGTAGGTAGAGTAGGCAGGTCTGCAGAATGTGCTCAGGTGTTTGTGGTCCTGTCTGACAGGCATATTATGGGGACTGTACAATCTTTATTTTATGCATGTGGTAGTTGAGCCTGAAGTGTCCTGTTCGTAGACGGAAAATTGGTGTATGTTGCTTTCTTTTGTGCCTGCTGATGGAGTCTTGTGAATGTTTACTATTAGTTTGTTCTCTCCATAATTCCTTGTACTTTCCTTTGATATGTGTTCTGATTTATGATAATAACAATGGATGGGTAATTTTTTCTCCTGTGTTCCATTTTTAGCAAGTCTGTCTGCTAACTCATTTCCTGGTATGCCTCAATGAGCCGGAATCCACCGGAGAACGATTGGATTGTTTTCTGTGAGTCTGTTTAGCTGGCGGGTCAGTTCTCTCTCCATGTTGTCTCGTGGATCCCTCTCAGTCGCCTGGAGAACTGATATGCAGTCACAAAGGAAAACAATTTTGTTGTTTTTAATTTTTCTTTCCTCAAGCACTTTGGCTGAATCAATAATTGCTAGCTGCTCTGCTCTGAAGTTTGTGTTTATTGAGTCTTCCAGAGGCGCATGGTGTTTCTACTGTTGTCCCATCTTGTAGCATGATTCAGCTCCTCCCTTGTTGTGTTTTTTTTTTCCCCTGCTCCCTCCAATGATCAATCGGTGTATACGTTTTTTAACCACTTAGTTTTGGATAACAGTTGTAGACATGTTCGAGGGTCTTTGCATGCAGTACTATGTCACATTCTTCAGCCTTTCTGTCTATGCCTCGGATTATTGTTGTGATTGTATAATTATGCTGAATGTCTTATCTGTATGCCTGGATCATTTCCCATGCCGAAGGATCTTTAGAAAGAATGTCACTGTTGTTTTTTTTTTTTTCTGCGTAGCACAACTTTGATAGATGGCGAAAGCTTTGTCTTTTTAGCAGGTTTTTAGTTAAGTTCTTCGCTATTCTGTGCATGGAGCTGTTCATGCGTTTAATTTTTTCTGTTAGGGTAAGCACCCTTTCATCCCGTCGAAGGCTCAAGCTCTGGAGGTCAGAATGCTGTGGTCCACAGACTATCTTCACCTCCAGCAGGAAAACAAAATGAAAAGGTTTTCATTTCCATGTTGGAGACATTCAGCCTAAAGTCCGGTCTCAAATTTTGAAAGGCCAACAGGCGCTAGATCAGCGGTTCTCAACCTGTGGGTCGCGGCCCTTTTGTTGGTAGCACGCCCTGTCATAGGGGTCGCCAAAAACCATGGCAAAACAAATATTCATTGAAGTTATGAAGTAGCAACGAAATTAACTGTATGAATCGGAGTCGCAGGAACTGTATTAAAGGGTCGCCGCATTGGGGAGGGTTGACAGCTACTGCTCTAAGTCGATGCCAACACACTCTCATATTTACTTGCTGGAACATTCCAGGTATCCATCTTTGGTCTTGGTCAACCAGCGAGACAAACGGAAGCCGCTGTGGTGTAGCGGCTAGACGCTCGCCTGCCGATCCGTTGGTGTGGGTTCAAATCTTCCAAGTGCTGGATTTTTTTTTTCTTGCAAATATGGCCACGGCTGCTAGGTCGACCCGGCCTTAAATGGACATCAGGTGAAGTTTTGGGAGGGGGAGGGGGGAGGCGGCCGGCGTGATCTTGACATCACTGGTCTACAAAAAAATGAATCAAGACGCACATGCCCAATGTGCCAGTAGTGTAAAGTTTATTTTTTAAAGGCCTCCACAGCAGCGGTTCTCAAACTATCTTCATCGTGGCACCCTTGTCGGGCACCCCTAAAAAAATTCACGGCTCATCTACCCTTAAAGTAGTTTCTAAAGAAAAAAAAAACAGTAACAATTTAATGCTTAGTTGTTTTTAATGTGATGACTGAAATTGTTTGGATGAATTTATTATTTTCTTTATGTTTATGAGGAGACATTCAGCCTAAAACATTCAGTCAATTGTACTCTCAAATCACTTGAAGGTTGCTCCTGTATCTGTGTGTGTTTGTGAGGTTTTTTTTTTTTTTTTTTTTACGTAATCGTACGTTGAGAATGCACATCAGCCTTGACAATAGCATTGTCTTCTGAATACACCTTCATCTAGAACTCCTCTTGGCTTCCTTCATGGTATTTCTGTTTTAAACTGCTGTCTTCACTGACCTCATTCAGGTTTAGAAAAATTCTTGATTATTGCCACGACACCCCTGCGCCCTGTTTGAGAGCCGCTGCTATACAGGAATGTGAACGTGATCACTGGGCCAGCAAGCAAACTACTGTGCCAAAGAATCTTGTGTTTTCACCATCTTCCTCTCTTCCTTCAGTGACATCGAACAGTTGGCAGTATTCACCCTCACATTCACAATATCAACCTAAAAGTTACGGCCATTGACTGCACAGACCAAATGAAAAAAACATGTCAACAGAATATATGGAAACAGAGATACATCGCATGCGAAATTATTAAAGGCCACAAAACATCCGAACAGTCAAATCACAACGTCCTTCCTAAAGAAGCACACTTAGACATACTAGACAAATATTCCGCTGAAAATGACGCGAAAACAAAAAACACACACAAGAAAACGGGGTGACAACTGTGCACCAACATGTAACATCCACCGCTAGTCTAACCATGTAAGGGAGGCCACCGGGGTTAAGTTAAAACGCCATGAAGTGTGTAAGGGTTATGGTAACTTACACTAAATGTCCAAGTCCGAATTTAAGTTTGCCTCCTGCAACCGAAGAACACACAAACTTCGTCATATTTCTGGTTCCTAAGTAAACATACACTCAACATCTGGATACAATGTGTGCATATGTGTGTATTACATTCACTGATCATCTGGATACTGTCTGTGCATATGTGTGTATGACATACACTGATCATCTGGATACTGTCTGTGCATATGTGTGTATTACATACACTGATCATCTGGATACTGTCTGTGCATATGTGTGTATTACATACACTGATCATCTGGATACAATGTGTGCATATGTGTGTATGACATACACTGATCATCTGGATACTGTCTGTGCATATGTGTGTATTACATACACTGATCATCTGGATACAATGTGTGCATATGTGTGTATTACATACACTCAACATCTGGATACAATGTGTGCATACGTGTGTATTACATACACTGATCATCTGGTTACTGTCTGTGCATATGTGTGTATTACATACACTGATCACGTGGTTACTGTGTGTGCATAACATACACTAGTACCTAATTTAATTCTTGGACGTGTACCAAACAAATGTTCCCACGAGAAATACAGCAAGAATGATTAACCAGTTCCGTTAGAAAACAAAATTCTGTTATTGATATTATACATCGATGCATTTGCATACAATAATTTAATTACTAGCTCATAAGAAAATACATAAATACAAAGGGAATTTTTAAAAAAAAATGAAAATATAACTTCACTTTGCCTTCTTGGGAATAGCTGAGTGCCTACTAGGGTGATACCGAGTCGGAAACAGGGGCAGATATTATCGTTTTCATCGACAGGCTATTTCCAACCAAACCTCAGGAATCTGAAATTCTCTTTTCCTCCTCTTTCTGTTTTGTCTCTAGACCAGGTTAAGGCGCATCACTGTTACCAGAAACAATCGGTTCAAAGAAATTTGCTTCTGCGTCCTCCTCGGGATGTTTCAGAAATATGACACTGTCTGGTCATTCCAGGCAAGGTTATTACGGCTTTGTTGGGCTGACATTTCTCGGCAAAGCCACTGACTATGTCTTCATACAGTTAAACAAAGATAACGCGCTGTGTCATGACTAGTTTTGACTCATAACAGTTCTAGCATACAGGTCGTGTTTCAAACAAGGGCCGTGTACCAAGCAAGTTATTATGTTTAAACAGGAAATATACCAAGTTGAACGTATACCAAGTTGAACGTATACCAAAGCGAACGTACACAGAGGTACCACTAAATATAAATATTGTATGTGAGTGTGTTTTCATGTTGTTCGTCCATCACAAGTGTTGAGGACCACAATGTTTTTTTCATCCCTCAGATGGATTAAATGTATGAAAGAGTGACTTGCGCAATTAATTAGTTTGAAGTGAGGAAGAGTTGCGCAATTCTGTCAACCTAAATCTCTGGCCTGTGTCCATCTGGATCCTGTGGCAGTACCAATGGAGATGACCTCAGGTGCTCTACAGCTTGGTACACCAGGTCCTTGAACCAAGTATTCATTTCCTCAGCACATTCATACCAGTCCAGTCTCTGCATGCTTGGATAGGCAGATCCTAACTCTCTAAGGGCTGAGTCCGGTCTCTGCAAGCTGGGATAGGCAGATCCTAACTCACTGAAGGCCAAGTCCAGTCTCTGCATGTTGGGATAGGCAGATCCTAACTCACTGAAGGCCAAGTCCAGTCTCTGCATGCTTGGATAGGCAGATCCTAACTCACTGAAGGCCAAGTCCAGTCTCTGCATGTTGGGATAGGCAGATCCTAACTCACTGAAGGCCAAGTCCAGTCTCTGCATGCTTGGATAGGCAGATCCTAACTCACTGAAGGCCAAGTCCAGTCTCTGCATGCTTGGATAGGCAGATCCTAACTCTCTAAAGGCTGAGTCCGGTCTCTGCAAGCTGGGATAGGCAGATCCTAACTCACTGAAGGCCAAGTCCAGTCTCTGCATGTTGGGATAGGCAGATCCTAACTCACTGAAGGCCAAGTCCAGTCTCTGCATGTTGGGATAGGCAGATCCTAACTCACTGAAGGCCAAGTCCAGTCTCTGCATGCTGGGATAGGCAGATCCTAACTCACTGAAGGCCAAGCCCAGTCTCTGCATGCTTGGATAGGCAGATCCTAACTCACTGAAGGCCAAGTCCAGTCTCTGCATGCTGGGATAGGCAGATCCTAACTCACTGAAGGCCAAGCCCAGTCTCTGCATGCTTGGATAGGCAGATCCTAACTCACTGAAGGCCAAGTCCAGTCTCTGCATGCTGGGATAGGCATTGGAGACAGGCATGGGTGGCCAACATCATTTCAGAGGTCTGGGTTGTTAGCGTCTTTTGGATATTTTTTCCAGGTTATACTGGTGTGTTGGGAAACGAGCAGGCAGACAGACTGGTCGGTTTTGCACCACCTGGTGGTGAACTGATGTATGACAAGCTACATGTTGTAAGGGCCCTTTAGAAGCGGGTAAACAGTGAGGAGGAACAAACAAATTCTTATGGTCTGAGGAGAATGGCGCTGCGAGGAGTTACCAGGAGATCTGGCTGACGCTCAACACTCAAGGGAAAGGTGTGATGGATATACAATCAGACAGTTACTGGCGCTATCAGAATTGGAACTCCTTGCTTGCTGCTGAAGATAGGGATGAAGCGCTTATGAGCGTGTTCAGAGTGCAGTCATGTCGATTCTTAATTCAACAATTAATATTTTCCACTGTCTTCTTTGTCTGTTTTGCAGTCTGCTTCCACTGATTTCTTTTGTGCTGGCAGTGTCACCTCTGTTATCTGCCATGCTGTCAGTATGCCACAAATTTTAGAATAGAGAAATTATTGCAGGTGAAAGCAACTTTCACAGAGTTGGAGCAATTATAAAAACATTATGTTGAATCTGTTTTACATTATGGCAGAGGAGTGTGGAGCTCTGAGGCAGTGAAATTGTGCTACCTGAGATGAATGTTGTAAAATCCTCTGAATAACAAACAATGACAGAATGTTAGGAAAGTTGAACATTATACGCAACAAGAAGAAAATGAAAAATTATATTCAACTATAAGAAAAAAGATGATGGAAGAAGTGAAACAAAAATCAAAAAAATAAATAGGAATGGCTAACACTGTCTTAAATAAGATGCACAAGTTATTGAAAGCTAAAGAGATAAACAACACAATAAAAGTGAGAATTGTCAAATGTTATTATACTTAGTCCTGCTGTGTGGTGCAGAAACGTGGACAATGAACAAGCAATTAGAAAATCGAATTGAATCTCTGGAGATGTGGGTATACAGAAGAATAGGTTGTATTTCATAGAAGCAAAAACAGTTGAATGCAGAGGTTCTGGAAAGGCTACAAATGAAAAGTGAATTACCGAGAAAACAAAATTAAAAAAGAGACAGTTGAAATACTTTGGCCACATTAAAAGACATAACACACTTTTAAAAACTATACTGGAGGGAAAGGTCGAAGGCAAGAGGTAGGCAATGATATAAGTGGCAGGATATCATCGAGAGATGGACGGGCAGCAGTCAGAGAGAGTGTACAACCAGGACAAGAGACAGATCATGTTGGAGATTCATTGCAGCCAACCTTCACTGTGGAGAGGGCACCTAGATTGACTGATAAGAAATAAGAACATTATACGCAACCATTAAAAAGTAGAACATTATAACACTATTAGAAAGTAGAATATATGCAAATATTTGAAATCAGAACATTATAAACAACTATAAGAAAGAGGCTGTGTTTTTGTTTGATCATGTGCTGAGAAGAGAAGTACTCAAGAACACTTTGACGACTGCAAAAATCGATGGAAGAAAAAAAAAGAGAGGCAGACCTGGAGGAACGATGCTAGATGATCTAAGATGGTGGCCTGTAGTGACAGCATCCATCTGATCTAGATCCAGGCAAGCAACATGATGATGGGCTAGTTGATCATTGCACACTGGACAAGTCCATAAGCGCTCGAACCCCATCTTCAGTATATCCCTCAGCGTGTGGCAACTGGTAACACCAGTTCTGTGTTGACTTACTGTTCGTCTTTGGCTACCTGTATATTGTTCATATCTGGCAACAGCTCATTTGACCCAAAGTTCTTGTAGTCTTTTGTGTGTTGCTGACTCAGTGTTGTCTTCTGAAACACTTTCTCATCCTGCCTCCTTGACAGCACTGAAAATGTCAGCCCAATCCATTGCTTTTCCTGTTTTTACAATGTTCCTGCCAGCAAGCCAATAACTCATTCATTCCCTCTTACCCCAGCGTATCCTGGTATTTAAAAAAAACTGATGCTCATCAGAAAAGATTTCCTCAGCGACTCCAACCATTTTCTTCAAATCCATCCTGTCTCAATCTACTTAGCCATGCTCAGGGAGTCACTTAGAAAGCAACATAAGGAAAATTCTGCTTTTTCTAGCCACAACATTGCTAGGGTTACTGCCATCACCTCCATTATCAGATTACTTGTAGTCAAAGCAAAAGCACCACTATCTTCTTTCCCTTGAGCCAGAAACATAAAAGCCAATGAACTTTATACACGTTGATCGACAGATCTGTCGGTTAAGATAAATGCACCTTACTGCATCATGATGATGAGATACTACAACCAAACTGGCATTAACAAGATGCTTTTATTTCTTCCCTCTGATAAATATAAACTTTCCTGAACACATAAACTCTCTAACTATTCATAAGAAACCAGAATTTCTTTTACGGGTAGAATTTTTGAACATGTAAAATATTTTTCCATCATAAATTAGTTATATACAGACTGTATATGGTGAATTAAAAATGGGTTGAAGATGTTGAGGAGGACCACTACTAGTATTTAAAGATGTGTGCATGTGGGACATGAATGATACAGGTACTGATGTGGACTCATAGGAACAAAATGCCATGGACCGTGTTGTGTGGAGGGGAAACATCAGAAAGGGAATGAGAATGAAGGAAGAAATGACTGCAGAAAGGATGAGAGCTGAGCATCTGAGAAGAAACAGATAAAACACACATGTTAAAAACAATGGTCCTGAAACCCCATGCTCTAACTGTGAAAGACTTTTCTTAACGCGGCCAGGTCTTGCTAGTCACCTTCATCATCACACGTGAGTCCCATGCCTCTACATAGCGTAACGTAACACTATCATCTGGAAAGACGCAGGGTGCCAATCGGTTACCATAAAATCACATGAATATAAGGACAAGAAACTGCTGAAATAATGATGAAATATAATCAAGTGAGCCAGTGAAATGTCAGAACTAGACAGAACTACCAGCCACCCCCACTTCAGAATGTAAACACAATCCGTAGAATGGTCAATGATTTAACCCACTGTAGAAGGCTTAGTGTGAGACTGGTTATCTTGTCCCACAGCTGCAAAGGCCAACCAATCATGAACAGATTTACAGACAAGGGTTTGTGGTGTTAGATGTTCGTGCTCCAATAGGAGTTCAATACAATGCAAAAATAAACAGACTAGCGCAACTAGTTACCAATTAATTAAGATTCAGCCTCTCACACTAGCAACAAACCGTATAAAGGTCGATATATCATCACTATCTAGTGCCATCTGTCCAGTGAAGCCCAAATATAATGAGTATCCAAAATAACCCTGCATCTTTATAGTACCTTTGACACAGTTCTTCCAGTCCTTTATGTCTTAATGTAGCTAGCAACAAGAACTGTCCCCCTCCCCCACTGTATGTTTTACCTCCATATTTTCCCCCGGCACATCCTTAAAGAGGAGCCATGACTCTTTAAACACCCAATGTACTGAAACTATTTCTACTCCAGGGCAATTCAACTGGTGGTCCGCAGGCCGAATCTGGCCATCCTCTAACTGCATTGTATTGATGATCAGTTTATGCTTGGGCCTCTGGTCCACAATGATCGCCATTTGCAACATTTTGCAGCTGAGTAAACTTAGTTTACCATCACCAACATCACAGCACTCGAGACACAACCATAACTAGGAACTATAACTACCTCTGCAGTTTTTCAAGGATATAGATTCTTCAAGTTCCAGTGGCCAGTTTGTGCATCTGCCCCTTCTTCTACCATGATCCTTCTACAAGTGCTAAACTAGTTTCCTGACTTTATTTAAGCATTTGTTTTCTAAAGCAACAGTGATGGTTTTTTGTTTTAAACATAAACTGCTAGCTAATTAAAGATTCTAAACAACAACAGAACGAGAAAATAGATCAAACTCTCTTGCTTTCACTTTCAGGACTTAATAAACATAGTGGTTCTTGGATAATGTCCTTAATCGGTTCCAAATCCTTAGACTTATACAGCACGTATACAAAATAAATTGTCCCAATAATAAGTAAAGGTAGAGTGATTGATCTGTCCCCATAAAATTGCTACTAGCATTTTATACACTAATGGAGTTGCATTCAATAATAAAAACACTGATTAATATAAAAATACAAAAGCAATTAGATGATGAAATAAATGATATTTTCACCTGTTTACTTTCCTGAGAATGGACAAGTACCTACTAGATAGTGCTCAGAAGGGATGATTACCAGATGTTATGTTTAGAAAGAGAGTCCCAGCTCAATAAAACGTCAGGATTCTGAAATTTCTGTTTTTTTTAAATCTTTTTAGTCTGTTTTCCCTACTCGATACTATACTCATTTTCACACACGTTTTACTAGTATACAAGTCATATTCCAAACCAGGGTCATACACCAAGCAAATTTGTCTAGTTTAAACAAAACACACACAAGCTAGACTTTTTTTAAATGGATAAATACCAAGGTACCATTGTATATACAAGTGTAAGAGAATATGAGAAACCTGGTAACTATTCATTTCATTTGATAACTCAACTTTTTGGATGCCAGAAACTGCTTTGTATACAAGACAACTAACATGACCATTTATTTTACTGATCAAAATGGACAACTTGTCACTCTTTGTCTGCTAAACTTGTCCACAAGTGCACACTGGCAAGGACAGTTACAAGCTGAAATAATAGAAACCAAGCAACTGAAGCTCCACAACTTGGGGTTATATAATGACTAGTGCACCTGCTTGCAGACTGTATACTCCTGGGTTCAAAGCTCCATCAGGGTGGAGTGTTTCAGGACCACAAGCTATATGGTTGGCCCAGCAGTGCAAAGTAGTACCAGAAAATGTTCTGAACATTAGGACCAAGATATCCATTGTAACACTGACATCCCCATTTCTTCAGTGTCTAGACAAATGTATTCTATTAGTCACATACAGACACGTAGTTTCAAGGAATAAAACAACAAAACAAAATTTATAACTACAAAAATTTTCAAGGGAAGTAATATGTAAAAACCATTTAAAGGGATATACCTGCATCAAAAGTTTACTTTCACTGATTGTTGCAATAAATAGAAGAAATGCACATAAAACTAAATGCCAGTGTAACTGTGCTTTGGAGCAGTTAACACCTCAGTTAAAATGAACACGAAAAACCAAAAGGGTTTGTAATTTATAGAATAGATTATGATTTCAACATCTCTACTTCTATTCTTAGTTAACATCTGTCATCCCCTTGTAGGATGCAAATTTTCATTATTTTGAAGCCCCACCCTGGCTCTTGCCAGGGGCCGCAATTTATATGGCCTAATGGCTGAAAGCAGTTTCCGGGACCTCTTCCTAGGTGATCCTCATCCACATGGTGGCGCTTATGTGATGTCCTAGCGGGGTAAAATGTACTACCACTACTACTATTCTCACTTAAGGTCAAACATCATCCCCTCGAGGAATGCAATTTTATTTTTATTTGAAAGCCCCACCCTGGCTCTCGCTAGGAGCCTCAATACAGCCCAGGCATAAATATGGCCTAGCGGTTGAATGTAGGTGACCCACCAACGAGTGATCCTTGTCCGCATAATGGAACTTTGTGTCATCAGGTGTTTATCGCTTGTGTGATGTCCTGGTGGGGTAAAATGGCGTAAAACTACTACTATGTTCTCAGTATAACATCCATCTCCACGAAGAACATATTTTTCGCTATTTTTAAGCCCCACCCTGGTTGTTGCCGGGGCCCTTCTATAACCTAATGGTTGAACAGTTTCTAGGAGCTCTCCAAGGGTGATCCTCATCCGTATGGTGGCACTTTGTGTCATCTATTGTTTGTCCTGGTGGGATAAAACTTACTTACTGCTGTTATCAGTAAAGAGGTTTCTTGGGGTATAGGTATTGTGTTATTCTATTATTATTAAAAGTCAATGTGTTTATATAATAAAAAGGCACTCCTCCGAATAATGGCCCAAATTATCTACGTCAAAAACCTACCCTGAGAGGGCTCTCCAAGATATGTAAAACTAGGATGGATTTATTTCCGTACAATAACGTTTTAGTTATTTTAGATGACCTATTAAGGCCCTGTAAGGGTAGGTTTCTGATGTAGATAATTTGGGGCTGTTATTCGGAGTAGTGCCAATAAAAACAACACTAATAAATACCCCGGCAGAAGATAAAATTAAAATATTTAACATTGTACCTCTACAGGCGAGAGCAGAGGAGGAAATATAAAACATGTTATCTCATAAAACGTCTGCTACTCAAATACAACACAAGGTAGAAGAAGGAAAGAACTTTAAATAAACCTTGTAATGCTCCAATATTAATAAAACTATGAAAAAGAATAAACCGTAGTACAAGCAAGAACTCTGTGAAGAAATAGCAGTCAGTCAGCCAGTTTAGAAGCAGAATATTATAATAATATTTCAACACAAACTGCATCTTCTAGTTTGTTTTCATCTTTTAGGTGAGCATCTGATGAATATGGTTAGCAATTAAACTAAAACTCATTTATTTTTTTAATTTATCCAGTTCAATAGGGATACGTTCCCGTTAAATTAACGGTTATGGCAATTTGAATTTCACACTAATTAACTAATTTATTTAAATTAAAAATTGACTGACGAACTACCGAGATTTAATTTTATTAGTAATTAGTGTAAACATTCATACATATATTTCCCGGACACAGAGGTGTAAGTATTGCGACGAATACACAGTTCAATCCAAACTACAAGACAGCTGCCACAATCCATGACTAGGCCGGCGTGGTAGATCCAGATCATTAAGGATCTGAAGAAGTGGGAACAGAGACACCCAGCAGCAGTCAGCCGACAGCTGACTCGGTGATCATCACTTGATGATGGGGGAAAATATTTACAACTAAAAACTGGCATCAATACAACATACTGCAAGACATTTAACACTGACCGTACCTTCACTGATGTATGAATATACACAAGGGAGATTTCAACAACAGCACTTACCATCATGATTGAAGTTTTAATCCACCAAAGTCGAGAAAACTGAACTAGCTCTCAGACCGCCATAGGTCATTTCAACATGGTGCGTTCCGTGTCTTCTCTATTCCACGTTTTCTAGAATCCGGACTGGAACCAGATGATCACAGTTTTGGAAAATCTACATTATAAATTCAACTTCAGTGCTTATTATATTTCAAATTTCAATACATAAAAATACATACATGAGTACATCAAAATATTTTAAACTTAAGTTGCATTAATCATGTATTAATTAAACTTATGATTATATTTATTTACTTTAAATAAATATAATTTATATTTAACGTAACAATCTATATTCCTTCAGTATGTTACAATGACTACATAATTTTTGGAAGATTAAATAATGGAAGGTAATTGACAAGCATAAATATCAAATACCGAAATAGAAAACAAAACTTTATATATCCCAGTCATAACTCAGATGGAGTGAAGGTTTTAATTACTACTATAACCCATTGTACTGAACGTATCAATGGAAGTATATTTTAACTAACAACCACAAAAGTTAAAGCAGTGTCTGAAGTATATCTTTCTGACAGGAGAGGAACAAATAAGCCAGATCTGTAAAACGGAAATGTGAGCAAAACTAAAATTCTGGAACAAGACAAAAGTACAGAAGTGGACGAACAACCAAAACTTTCCGCCGGAGTTTACAGCCGGTGACGGCGAAGAAAAAGAAGTAAAACATGCCAGTAAACACGGTAAGTCAGCAAACTGTCTGTGTTGTTATTTGCAAGCTGCTACCATCTGAAGGTTTGACTGCTATCAGATCTCACTAACCTCATATCGGATGGCAAGCCAACAGAACAAATCATAAATATCAGGTTCAACCTGCGGAAAGTTACAATTAAGACACCCGTAAAAGCTACACCAGTAGGCCCAAGTCCTGTTAGGATTCAACACAAAGGGATCCCTCACCCGGCACATCATGCTAGATCCACGGTTTTTTTTTTTTTTCTGGCCGTACGCATCTATTTAAGGCCTTTTTCAGGAGGGGGCGGGGGGAAGGGGGGATGGTATCTCTACTGTAATGGTCTTTGTGGTGAATACAGCCACTTATCATTAGATACTTTATCGTGAGTACCGGGTCAAGTGTAGACGTTGCCAGTTCAATCCCCGATAAGAGCTGGGAATTTTTCAAGTGGACTTAGACTTCTAGTATTCCCCCTGGTCTCTGGGTAGTGAGATCGGACGTCTGTGTGCATTGTTGCGAACGTAAAAAATCCCTTGGCAGTTGGAGATTGTAAAGAGTAGCCTAACGACGCTGACCGGGCGAAATCTGGAGTAAAAAATTTTACCTGAAGTATTCCAGGATCCTCGCCGGTGCTACAGAGCCTGTGCACTGTGCTGAGCCTCTTCAGGCTCAGACTTGGGTTACAAGAAGAACCGAGTACTTATGAGTTACACCCGTGTGTCACGATGTTGATGCGCTGTTCAAAACCTCAAAACGTAGTGAATACCGGCACTTTTGTTTTCCAAGAAAAAAACTGACGGGTAATTTGATCACAAATATGAGGGCCCACATAGAAGCAGTTTTTTTTTTCTTTTTCTAC
>CAJHNH020005523.1:82500-112500 GCA_905116865.2 Candidula unifasciata
ACCCACACACTCATATACCCACACTCACACATGCAAAGTATTCATTCATAGACACCAAGAGATACCCACACCTGAATACATACATATACATACTTACACTGACATTCATACAAACACCATTCATGGCATCCATCAGTCCCGGGGGACTATGGAGATGTGCCGCTGGCTTTGGGAACAGCATCTGCTGTGACTGTATAGTCCGATGCGGGAATGGCAGTCTTTGCCACACAGGATACACACAAAAGCAGATACTCCCTCGTTGTGAGGCAGTTTTACTCTCCGGTGCCTCCTCTCCACAGCTCGTTGTGTTCGGTTTCTTTCAAAATGTGACAGTCCGTCTTTCACTTTCTGTCTCCATAGTAGTCGATCTGCAGCTGATTTTTCCCATGTCTCTGTGCCTATGTTGGTATCTATTAGGTCACGTTTGCATACATCTTTATAGCGCAGCTTTGGCCTTCCTGTAGGTCTATTCCCAGTTACCAATTCACCATACAGAAGATCCTTTGGAATACGACCATCCTCCATGCGGGAGACATGTCCCAGCCA
Source organism: Candidula unifasciata (assembly GCA_905116865.2). Lineage (NCBI taxonomy): Eukaryota > Metazoa > Mollusca > Gastropoda > Stylommatophora > Geomitridae > Candidula > Candidula unifasciata. Next base: position 83,047 of record CAJHNH020005523.1, read on the forward strand.
GCGCAGACGTCTTTGCTACAAACACCAATACATGTGATAAACAGTAAGACTATGACATAAACAATAGAAAAATGCGAATGACAGACTACAGGATAAACAATCAGACAATAAAATAAACAATAGAACAAGGCGAGGGCAGACTACAGGATAAACAATAAGATAATGAAATAAACAACAGAACAAGAGCGTAGGGCAGACTATAGGACAAACAACGAAATATTGAGATAAGCATATAAACAACACACAACATAGACAATGAAATGTATAATAAAAACGGCATGTCTTTCTTTATTTGAAATGGCGCAAAGAAAAAAAATGGAAATAACTATCCACACATTAATGTTTATAACATGCGAGGGGTTCGTGCACTCTGCTAAAATTTTCTTTGTGTGATCTATAGATGGAGACAGAAAACTTATGTATTGGCAGTCTACTTCTTATTCTTCGCGTTCACTGCCAGTAAACACCAACGACAAGTTCTGGTTGTTCGTCCATCTTTCAAATGTGATCTTATTTCTAACTTCATTTTTTAGTGGTGCTTACCTAAAAATCTAACGTGTGTCCCTTGAACGTTAAAAGTGTCTGCTTCAGAAAGTGCAGTCTCTCCCTGTCTGTCTATCTGCCTGTCTGTCTGTCTGTCTGTCTGTCTGTCTGTCTGTCTGTCTGTCTGTCTGTCTGTCTGTCTGTCTGTCTGTCTGTCTGTCTGTCTGTCTGTCTGTCTGTCTGTCTGTCTGTCTGTCTGTCTGTCTGTCTGTCTGTCTGTCTGTCTGTCTGTCTGTCTGTCTGTCTGTCTGTCTGTCTGTCTGTCTGTCTGTCTGTCTGTCTGTCTGTCTGTCTGTCTGTCTGTCTGTCTGTCTGTCTGTCTGTCTGTCTGTCTGTCTGTCTGTCTGTCTGTCTGTCTGTCTGTCTGTCTGTCTGTCTGTCTGTCTGTCTGTCTGTCTGTCTGTCTCCCCCTCCCCAATTCCACCATATTCTAAAATTTCGACATTATCCAAGTTCTAAACTAGTTAATTTTTTTATTACTATTATCTAGGGCTGTACCGAATAGTGATTTTCACTATTCGGCCGAATAAGAATAGTGGGTCCAACTATTCGGCCGAATACGAATACGAATAGTGTATCATCATCATCAGGTGCCTTGCCGACTGGAGTTGGCGATTTTACCTCGCCCTAATCTGCGATCTCCTGCAGCATGTATCTGTTCGTGTGCTGACACCCCTCCATGCTATGCAACAAGACTGTCAAGAATCTTCTGTCGTTGTCTTTCTTTATCTCTCCGTCCACAGATTTTTCCAGTGGTCACCACATGTTCCATTTTCCCTCTTCTCATAACATGGCCGAAAAATGATGACTGTCTCCTTCTGATGTCTGTTATAAGTTGTCTTCGGGCTCCCGCCTCTTTCAAAACCTCTTGGTTTTTTTTTTTTTTTTCCCAAGTTATTTTAAGCATTGTTCTGTAAAACCACATTTCTGAGGCCTCAAGAAATTGTTTGGCTTGCCTTCCGATTGTCCAGGACACAACCATATGTTAAAATTGGATGTATGCAGCAAGCAAGAATTCTTTTTCTAACATTTAATGACAGAGATACATTGCATAAGATGTTCTTCATTTTATAAAATGCAGTTTTTGCCTGTCCATTTCTGTTTTTTATTTCAGTAATGCATCTTCCATCGGATGTTATCCAAATGCCAAATTCGCATATAAATCATCGTTCGCTCGACCGTTCGTTCGACGTAATTTAAACACACCTTCAAATTCTTGTTAGGAATATCTTCAAAATTGATTTGAAAGACACCCTGAAAGAACGAAAAAATACATGATCTCTCTCTCTCTCTCTCTCTCTCTCTCTCTCTCTCTCTCTCTCTCTCTCTCTCTCTCTCTCTCTCTCTCTCTTTCTCTTTCTCTCTCTCTTTTTTTTCACACACACACTCACACGAGCACCCAAAAAAAAAAATCGCGTTGCCTTTAAATAAATGTGCTTACTTATCTGCTGCACCTTCACGAATACAAATGGAGAATCGGTCGCATGTCGAGATAAACACGAAGACAATGGTTAGCACGCTGTGGTTGGCATTGTATGCAGTATAATACACTTTGAGTGTGAAACATGAGGGAAAATTTTTTTTTTTTTACAACGGCGAGGAAAGACAATTTGAATTTCAACTTTTAAGTATCTTCTTGCCTTCTTTAATAATGTCACAATTTATAGCTGACTTTTCTTGATTTTCGCCGCGGCACCCCTGGATTACAGCCTCTGCTGTAATGCCTAAAACGAGTCAGCAGGCAAAGACCACGGCCGACTCAGTCTGGAGAAGGCGGTGGACAAACTTGTGTAATGGTAACTATTATGCTAATGAGATAATTGCAGAAATCACTATTCGTATTCGGCCCGACCGCCACTATTCGGCCGAATACCGAATAGCTATTAGGTCCACTATTCGGCCCCGAAGCGAATACGAAGCGAATATTCGGTACAGCCCTACTATTATCGGAGCTCTTGTTTAGGATTCTTCTTTCAGTCATATCCCTATCCCTAGTAATTCCAGCAGTTACAAAGTTAAAACCCACATAAAAGCGTTCATTTACTGGGTTATTTCCCTTCTATATCTAAGATTCCAGCATTAATGCCCCTGTTTATAGACACTTGTGTCTAGACTGTCATGTGTACTAAAGGGAACATTAAACCCATGTATGTATATACGTGCCTGTTCAATTCATGTTTTATGATTTCACTGTCAACAATCTCATATTATATTACGAGATTTAAATTAGTTGAACGAGTAGTAAGACTCTGACATATATGAAAAACTAGGGACAGTGGCGTCGCCAGAACAGTGTTGTGCGGGTACTAGACCAACTTGGGCGATACCATCAAAAATATCGCCGAGAAGTTAATACCACATTTTAGACTTACGCCCCAACACACCAGCGCCTCTGTGACCCTGCTTTTCAGGTAAAAACTGAACACTGGTGAAGCAAGAATGCAAATTGCCAGGCTAGACATGTTTTACTTTACCCCTTCAGTTAACATCAAACTGCCACTTTTATGTCATCTCGCAGTGTTATTAGGAGATATAGCCATAAGAAGTTTCCAAGTAATCAATTTGTGCCAACACACAGGAGCACCGAAATCTTCGGATGGGGTAGGAGTGTGGGGGGGGGGGGGGGGGTGTGTGACTAGTACTGTTTGTCCCTTGTAGGTCGAATCGAGTGCTGACGGCACTGACGGCGCTGCGTGGTGCTACCGCCTGCAATAGCTGGTGCTGCCTCCAATAGCTGGTGATGCCTGCAATAGCTGGTGCTGCCTGCAATAGCTGGTGTTGCCTGCAATAGCTAGTGTTGCCTGCAAAAGCTATTGATAGCCACAATAACTGGTGTTGCCTGAAATAGCTGGTGATATCTACAATAGCTGGTGATACCTGCAATAGCTGGTGATGCCTACAATATTAGGTGATACCCACAATAACTGGTGCTGCCTTTAAATAGCTGGTGTTACAATATTAGGTGATGCCTGCAAAAGCTGGTGATACATAGAAAAGCTGGTGATGCTTGCAATAGCTGGTGATACCCACAATAACTGGTGATGCCTGAAATATCTGGTGATACCTACAATAGCTGGTGCTGCCTGCAATAGCTAGTGTTGCCTGCAATAGCTATTGATAGCCACAATAACTGGCGTTGCCTGAAATATCTGGTGATACCTACAATAGCTGGTGCTGCCTGCAATAGCTGGTGATGCCTGCAATAGTTGGTGATGCCTGCAATAGCTGGTGATACCCACAATAACTGGTGCTGCCTTTAAATAGCTGGTGTTACCCACAATAACTGGTGATGCTTGCAATAGCTGGTGTTACCCACAATAACTGGTGATACCTACAATAGCTAGGGATGCCTGCAATAACTTATGATACCTACAATAGCTGGTGATGCCTGCAATATCTGGTGATACCTACAATCGCTGGTGATGCATGCAATAGCTGGTGATACCTACAATAGCTGGTGATGCCTGCAACAACTGGTGATATTCACAATAGCTGGTGATACTTGCTATAGCTGGTGCTGCCTGCAATAGCTGGTGATGCCTGCAATAGCTGGTGCTGCCTACAATAGCTGGTGCTGCCTACAATAGCTGGTGCTGCCAACAATAGCTGGTGATGCCAACAAAAGCTGGTGCTGCCTACAATAGCTGGTGCTGCCTGAAATAGGTGGTGAGACCTACAATAGCTGGTGCTGCCTATAATAGCTGGTGCTGCCTATAATAGATGGTGCTGCCTATAATAGCTGGTGCTGCCTATAATAGCTGGTGATGCCTATAATAGCTGGTGATGCCTATAATAGCTGGTGCTGCATATAATAGCTGGTGCTGCATATAATAGCTGGTGCTGCCTACAATAGCTGGTGCTGCCTACAATAGCTGGTGCTGCCTACAGTAGCTGGTGCTGCCTACAATAGCTGGTGCTGCCTACAATAGCTGGTGCTACCTACAATAGCTGGTGCTGCCTATAATAGCTGGTGCTGCCTATAATAGCTGGTGCTGCCTATAATAGCTGGTGCTGCCTACAATAGCTGGTGCTGCCTACAATAGCTGGTGCTGCCTACAATAGCTGGTGCTGCCTACAATAGCTGGTGCTGCCTTAAATAGCTGGTGATACCTACAATAGCTGGTGATGCCTGCAATAGCTGGTGATACCTAGAATAGCTGGTGATGCTTGCAATAGCTGGTGATACCCACAATAACTGGTGATGCCTGAAATAGCTGGTGATACCTACAAAAGCTGGTGATGCTTGCAATAGCTGGTGATACCTACAATAGCTAGGTAGGGATGCCTGCAATAACTTATGATACCTACAATAGCTGGTGATGCATGCAATAGCTGGTGATACCAACAATAGCTGGTGATGCCTGCAATAACTGGTGATATTCACAATAGCTGGTGCTGCCTATAATAGCTGGTGCTGCCTATAATAGCTGGTGATGCCTGCAATAGCTGGTGCTGCCTACAATAGCTGGTGATGCCTGCAATAGCTGGTGATGCCTGCAATAGCTGGTGCTGCCTATAATAGCTGGTGCTGCCTATAATAGCTGGTGCTGCCTACAATAGCTGGTGATGCCTACAAAAGCTGGTGCTGCCTACAATAGCTGGTGCTGCCTGCAATAGATGGTGAGACCTACAATAGCTGGTGCTGCCTATAATAGCTGGTGTTGCCTACAATAGCTGGTGCTGCTTGAAATAGCTGGTGATGCCTGCAATAGCTGGTGCTGCCTGCAAGGGTATGCCGCGTCGTGTGTATTTTTTTTAAAGGTGGTTTTAATTTGGATACATGATGCTAAACTTTTAATATTTTTTTGTAAAAAAAAAAGAAGGAAGTTGTGTAATCAAGTCGTCTTGTTGGTATGTCAGCTGAGGGTTTAATGGGCCATGGAGGGATCTGGACATATGATACAATGGAATAATTTTAATAAAATGGCAAAGACATATTTTCTTTTAATAAACATTTGTAACATTTTCTCATCCCACTGTGCCTTTATCCTTTTTCTCCTCCTCCTCCTCCTCCTCATTCTTCTTCTTTTTTTCTTCTTCTTCTTCTTCTTCTTCTTCTTCTTCTTCTTCTTCTTCTTCTTCTTCTTCTTCTTCTTCTTCTTCTTCTTCTTCTCTTCTTCTTCTTCTTCTTCTTCTTCTTCTTCTTCTTCTACTTCTTCTTTGAAATTCAAGGGAGGCAACCAAATAAAATAAAAGTAACTGCTAAAAATAAATTTAGCAACAAGTACAGTCAGATACTAATTTTAAAGCATTGTATTGCAATCAGCTTTATGTAGGTGTGTATATTTTCACAGTGGGAACCTGAAACTGGGCAGGCGTGGCCGAGGGGATACTTCGTTCCAATGGTAGGAAATCTTGCTAGATCAAGGTTGAACGGGATCAAAACCCGGATATCACCTGGTGCTGTCCTGCTTTTTTTCCCTGCCAGACTCCACAACGGAAAGAACTGTCGATGACGGTAGTTAGGAATAACATTTTTTAAAACTCAGTAATATAGCTAGAATGTCCTTTCCCTGGAACACACAGGACAAAAGAAATATATAAGAGGTCCAAAATGACACGTAGTCGGGTGGTAAAATCCTTTTCCCACGCAGGACTACAGGTTACACCAATCTGGGGCCCAAGTTATAACTTCTTTGGTGGCTAAACAAGCTATAGAGATACTGCCCTGTTGGTCTGAAGTTTAAAATTATATATATATATATATATAATCGATATATATATATGATATATATTTTTTAGGTTATAAATATATCTAATATATATATATATTCAGTCTCCGACCAGTTGGATAATATCAGGTCATCGTCCGGTTAAAACAAACTGATCGGTGGATGGATATTTTTTTAGGTTCAAATTCTAAGGAACAGATTTTAGCAATGGATAAGAAACACATTTTAAAAGCCAAGTTGATATATCTAGAATGTCCTTTTCGTGGCACCCACAGCTAGCTTTGAATTACATCCTGGCTGGTAGAGTTAAGATCCCACGAGTTTGATACCAGGGGATCTAGCCGACATTCAGTACTCGGGGATCTGACACTCCGTACTCAGGGGGGGGGGGGGGGGGGTGTCCGACACTCAAAACTGAGGGCGGGGCCGACACTCAAAACTGGGGGAGAGGCGACACTCAAAATGGGGGAGGGGCGACATTCAATACTACTGGAGAGTGGGGGAGGGGCGACACTCACTTTTACTGGGTTAGGGGGAGGGGCGACAAGACAGGTATACAGTTGCGGCTGCTACCATCGAAACTGGATCTCTGCGCTGGCTGCTGAAGACGAGAAAGAAGCGCTTATGGGAGTATCTGGAGTGCTATGATGTCGGTTCACAACTTGAAACACAACTCAGCGCGCCAAAAGTTGGGGGGGGGGGGGGGAGGGTCAGTATATTGTGAGAGGAGTTCACGCACCACTCTTGGTTCAGCTCGGACTCTTACAGTGTGGCTCTTCATTGTCTGCAATGTCTGTCTATTTCAATGTGACTACATTTCCAGCAATGTCTGTCTACTTCAGTGTGATTACATTTCAGCAATGTCGGTCTACTTCAGTGTGATTACATTTCCAGCAATGTCGGTCTACTTCAGTGTGATTACATTTCAGCAATGTCGGTCTACTTCAGTGTGATTACATTCCAGCAATGTCTGTCTACTTCAGTGTGATTACATTCTGTTTGTGTAGTCTACTTCAGTGTGATTACATTCAGTCTGTCTTACTTGTGTGGTCTACTTCAGTGTGATTTCAGTGTGATTACATTATCCAGCAATGTCTGTCTACTTCAGTGTGATTACATTCCAGTTTGTGTCTGCCTACTTCAGTGTGATTACATTTCAGCTTGTGTCGGTCTACTTCAGTGTGATTACATTTCAGTTTATGTAGTCTACTTCAGTGTGATTACATTCAGCAATGTCTGTCTACTTCAGTGTGATTACATTCACTTCAGTGTCCGCAATGTCTCTACTTCAGTGTGATTACATTTCAGCAATGTGTGTTACTTCAGTGTGATTACCTCAGCAATGTGATTACTTCATTCTTACATTCCAGCAATGTGTGTCTACTTCAGTGTGATTACATTTCAGTTTGTGTGTGTTTACTTCAGTGTGATTACATTTCTGCAATGTCTGTTCTACTTCAGTGTGATTACATTTGCAATGGTCGGTCTACTTCAGTGTGATTACGCATTCTCTGTTTTCCAGCAATGTGTTCTACTTCAGTGTGATTACATTCTGCAATGTGTGGTCTACTTCAGTGTGATTACATTCCAGCAATTTGTGTATTCTACTTCAGTGTGAAAACATTCCAGTTTGTGCTGTCTACTTCAGTGTGTAATTTTACAATGTTGTCTACTTGTGTGCAATGTCTGTCTACTTCAGTGTGATTACATTTCAGCAATGTCTGGTCTACTTCAGTGTGATTACATTCCAGCAATGTCTGTCTACTTCAGTGTGATTACATTCCAGCAATGTCTGTCTACTTCAGTGTGATTACATTCCAGCAATGTCTGTCTACTTCAGTGTGATTACATTCCAGCAATGTCTGTCTACTTCAGTGTGATTACATTCAGCTTGTGTGGTCTACTTCAGTGTGATTACATTCAGTTTGTGTGGTCTATTTCAGTGTGATTACATTCAGTTTGTGTGTTCTACCTCAGTGTGATTACATTCTGTTTTTGTGTTCTACTTCAGTGTGATTACATTCCAGCAATGTGTGTTTACTTCAGTGTGATTACATTCCTGCAATGTGTTCTACTTCAGTGTGATTACATTCCTGCTTTGTGTCTGTCTACTTCAGTGTGATTACAATTCAGCAATTTTGTGTTCTACTTCAGTGTGATTACATTCTGTTTGTGTGGTCTACTTCAGTGTGATTACATTCTTTTTGTGTATTCTACTTCAGTGTGAAAACATTTAGTTTGTGTGTTCTACTTCTGTGTGATTACATTCTGTTTGTGTGTTCTACTTCAGTGTGATTACATTCAGCTTGTGTGGTCTACTTCAGTGTGATTACATTACTGCAATGTCGGTCTACTTCAGTGTGATTACATTATGTTTGTGTAGTCTACTTCAGTGTGATTACATTCAGCTTGTGTGGTCTACTTCAGTGTGATTACATTCAGTTTGTGTAGTCTACTTCAGTGTGATTACATTCAGCTTGTGTGGTCTACTTCAGTGTGATTACATTCAGTTCGTGTGGTCTATTTCAGTGTGATTACATTCAGTTTGTGTGTTCTACCTCAGTGTGATTACATTCTGTTTTTGTGTTCTACTTCAGTGTGATTACATTCAGTTTGTGTGTTTTACTTCAGTGTGATTACATTCTGCTTGTGTGTTCTACTTCAGTGTGATTACATTCTGCTTGTGTGTTCTACTTCAGTGTGATTACAATTCTGTTTTTGTGTTCTACTTCAGTGTGATTACATTCTGTTTGTGTGGTCTACTTCAGTGTGATTAAATTCTTTTTGTATATTCTACTTCAGTGTGAAAACATTTAGTTTGTGTGTTCTACTTCTGTGTGATTACATTCTATTTTTGTGTTCTACTTCAGCGTGATTTCATTCTGCTTGTGTGTTCTACTTCAGTTTGATTACATTCTGTTTGTGTGGTCTACTTCAGTGTGATTACATTTAGTTTGCGTGTTCTACTTCAGTGTGATTACATTCTGCTTGTGTGTTCTACTTCAGTTTGATTACATTCTGTTTGTGTGGTCTACTTCTCTGTGATTACATTTAGTTTGTGTGTTCTACTTCAGTTTGATTACATTTAGTTTGTGTGGTCTACTTCAGTGTGATTGCATTTAGTTCGTGTGGTCTACTTCAGTGTGATTAGATTTAGTTTGTGTGTTGGATTTCTCGACTAAAATAACAGTTGATAAATGTATTTGTTTCCGTAACGACACGCTTGGGGTTACCAGAAGCTGTTTCCCAGAAACAGGACATCAGGTGATCAACACATGTAAGTAAATATCATTCCTGTCTTCTTCTAATAGTCTATGTCGTCTGACGTCGATAATCATGTCTATCCACATCCTCCTGTCTCTGATACTGGTGCACAGTCAGTTGGTTTTCGTGGCTACGCTGCTTAACGTATGAGGTTTCAAACCCTAACCCTTAGTCTCATTAATGAGAATGGGCCACAGCAAAGTGTGTGCTGATACAGTCCCTTGACCTAATAAAAAGTATGTTAATATTTATGTATTCTCTTTCTCCTCCTCTCTCTCCTTTTCTTTATCTCATTCTTTCTCTCTCTCTCTCTCTCTCTCTCTCTCTCTCTCTCTCTCTCTCTTCAATGTGTGTCTATGTGTATGTGTGTGTCTTTCTCTCTATTAAAAAAAAAAAAAAAAAAAAAGCAGAAGTGTTAAAAAAGTATTGACATAAAAACCGATTACAGAATCTATATTAATAAAAATGTTAATTTTCCGAGTTTGTTAACTATATACTTGGAAACTACTGAACCGATTGCGTTCAAATTTTCACACAACGTTGCCTTTAACTCAAAGCGTGATTTTTTGTCAGAAAATCGCACAAACCACGAACGACGTAGCTCCAGCAACGGTCAAATCATTATTTGTTTCGTTGCCGGCCCGGATTTGTTTTTAGTTGATTGGCCATTTTTGACTGCTGAACTCTTATTGAACTTTGCATAAAACATATACTTTCTTTTCTACTATCTTGAGTCTTTGGTAGCGTTGTTGTAACTATCCTGCCTATCATGCGGGTGACCCGCTTTCGATTCCCGCTAGGTAATATAAATTTTTTTTTTCTAAGCCCTTAACTGGGCGGCTGGTACGCTGTGTTGTGGTTTATGGCTAGGCTGCGATATCTACGCCTTTTTTTCTGTTTTGGCGTTTACAGCTAGCCTGCGACAGCGGCAAAGTGATGCTCAATAGTCATGTCACGGGTGATTTTCGTTCGCCCTCGAGAGGGCCGTTGGCACGTAGTGTTGTGGTTTACAGCTAGGATGCGATATCTGACCTAAACTCTTCAGTCTTCAGTAGTATATTTTTCCCCCGTGTGGGTTCCGGGGCCCTTTTGTGGGGAAAACAAGAATAGACCCACTGCCTCCCCAAAAGCATGTCGTAAGAGTCGACTAACTGGGGAGCTTCCTTTGAAGTCGGAGTGCATCTGCCTGAGAGGCAAGGAACCAGCAGTCTGCATTCAATTGAATCAGATCTGTAAAACTGATGCACATGCAACACTCAGGTTCTGGAGCATGACTGCAGTCCAGAAGTGGACGAACAACCAGAACTTTACGCCAGAGTGTACAGCTGGTGAACACAAAGAAGAAAAAGAAGAAGTAGTATATTTGTAAGTATTCCCTCCTTCACGCGGGTGACCGGTATTCGATTCCCAGCTGGGTGATAATTTTTCTTTTTTCCTTAAAAGGGTGGTTGCCACGTTGTGTTGTGGTTTACAGCTAGGCTACGATATCTGCGCCTTTCGCCCGAAGACATCCGATTTTAGTTAGGTATCAATTAATCTCCCAGCGACGCTTCGCGATCAAAAACTATTCGGCGATGACAGAAACTATTTACTAAGACGGCTTACAGTCCAGTTTAGTTTAGGTGGACACGGATGCCAGGGTCAGTTAAAAATCATTCCTTCGGAGAGGAAGAAATGACAGGTGCGGGGTATTTTTCTCCGCTATTCGTGAGTATAGTGTACTTTTTACTGTGGGTTCCATCACTGATAAAGTCTTTTTTTTTTTCTATGTCGGGGGCAAAATTAAAATAAACATTCCGTGGCGACAGCATGCGGCGCTAACACCTCTGGCTACACCGACCTAACAGACTGTAGTGGCAGTTTTTGTTGTTGTTGTTGTTGTGATGGTGGTGGTGATTGTGGTTGCAGTAGTACTGGTACTGGATGTGTGATGTGGTAGCTGTTACACTGGCCACATTTACTTCTCAGTACAAATTAATGCTACCTATTTAAGTCTGGGTGGACACGGATGCCAAGATCAATTTAGTAACAATATTTCGTCACATGGTGACTTTCCTATCCTTCGTAGAGGATGTTATGATTACTGGGGGGAAGGGGAAGGGGGGTGGGGTTGATGCCAGAAACTGTTAACTGTGTGAGCTTAAAACATTGTTTTAAAGTTCTCATTCCTTAACTATTTCTATTTTAATAATTCGCCAGGTGATAACTTTTCAACCATCCTTCGGAGAGGATGATATGATTAGTGGAAGGGTGGGGGGTGTGTTAGGGTTTGGGAGGGGGGGGGTGGTTGATACCAGGCACTGTTAACTGAGAGAGCTTAAAACATTATTTTAATGTTCTCATTTCTTAACTATTTCTATTTAAATAATTTCGCCAGGTGATGATTTTTAAATTCTTCGGAGAGGGAGATATGATTGGTGGAATGGTGGAGGGGACGGGGAGTTATGCCAGACACAGTTAGCTGAGAGAGCTTAAAATATTATTTTAAAGTTCTCATTTCTTAATTTATTTCTATTTTAATAATTTCGCCATGGATGATTTTTCAATCTTTAGGAGAAGGAGATATGACTGGGTCGAGGGGAGAGGGGAGGGTTGACAGCCACTGTTAGCTGGGAGCTATTTTCACTCCTCTCCATTTCACCATTCTGGGCCACAGCAACGCGTGGCCGGGTGACAGATAGTAAACAAAAAAGTAATATATATCACGATGTTTCTTCGTGTATTTATTTGTCTGTATTTTAAAATGTCTGTATCTATGTGACCTTTCTGGTTGTTTACGATACTGTTGTTTTGTCCGCTAATAAGGACCCGTGACTAAAAGTTTATTTGTCCTTGTGTGTGTGTGTGTGTGTGTGTGTGTGTGTGTGTGTGTGTGTGTGTGTGTGAGGAGGGGTGGGGGGGGGGGCGAAGGCTAAGCCTGCCTGCAGCACCAAGCAGATGTCAAAATACGTAGTCAGTATTGATCGAACACAGGGTACCAATTTGTTGCTTACTTCAGCTGCTTTCAGTCTAATTGTTTTAGTTGCCCATACTTGGGGTTTTCACTTTTGATTAAAACAACAATATTAAAAGTATGGAAAGCCCAAAGTGGTAACATGAATTAAATAAGAAATAAATGGACATACATCGATTGGTGTTATCGAGGTAGAAGAAGTTAGGCACAATAAAAAAAAAAAAACTGGCATATTTAGTGGCTGTACGGGTTTTCCAATTTTTCACATCTAAACGATAAACGTTGAAAGAAAACCTAGTTAGTTTGTCATTTTCTTTACTTTCTCTAACTATATTCTTCTTCATCTGCTGTTGCTTCTTTTCTTCTTTACTTTTGCTGCTGCTTCTTTCCTTCTTTACTTTTTGCTGCTTTCAACACTTTGACATTTAAACCTGAATAAATTTGAACAAAACAAAGATAAGACTGCCTCCCCCGATAAAGATGAGTATTTCCTTCAAATAAGGCAATAAACATATAAATAAAAATGATCAAATAAAAATGGTGGGCAGAATAGTGCCAGGGGATCCCCAGGCGTGATCCTGGTAAACTAACGTGACGAGTTAGGTCTAAAAAGAACGAAGTATCCCCTTGGCCAAGCCTGCCTGGAGTTGCCAGTCAATATTAAAATATATATAGTTGGTGCTAATGAACTGCAGGTTATCGTGTTTGTTACCACATCTTTGATCCGCAATCAGTATCTGTGCATTGATTTATAACGCTGTTTGTCATATAAGGGTCCTCCCGTAATTGAGATGAATATTTTATCCCGACAGAAAACCCGGAGAATGCACACTTAAAATAGATCACTACCAATCTGCTAAATATAGCCTGCAGTTTTCTGTCTGCACCTGCGTCTTCTGTATATCATTTATGTCGGCTTTAAGGCGACAGGTGGGCTTGGCCAAGTAGAGCCTTTGTTCCAGTGGCCAGGACCTGACTCGGCTCGAGGGTTCACTGGGGCTTATCTGGACGTCTGCTGGTGCTCCTCTGATAACACATACAGTGGAACCTCGTTTAACGAGCATAATTCGTTCCAGAATCATACTCGTTAAGCGAAACACTCGTTATGAGAAACAATTTTTCTCTTATAAATTAATGTAAAATACGATAATGCGTTCCACGTCGAAAGAAAATACTCACAAAATGCTACGTATAACGTTTATTCAGAGAAAATTATATGCACATTGTTAAGGAGAGTGAATCATCTTCCTCGTTAGTTCAAACGCGGAACGAACCCATCGGAAATGCGAAATCGATATGCAGAAAAGAAAAAAAAGTCTAAATAATTCTGATACATAGTTAATTATTTTTGTTTACTAAAAAGATGTCCAGAGGCATTTGTTTTTGCCAACGCTTCAAAATCTGGCGAAAATGCGACACAGCATTGTCATTAAATAAATTTGCAGCGCGCATAGCCACTTCCTTATTAGGGTGATACTTCTCAGTGGCAGATGCACAAGTTTGCCATGCTTTCAGCATTTTTTTAATTCGCCTGGTTGCTTTCCTGTTACCTCCTCCTCCTCCTCTGTAAAACTTTCCTCCAAAACTGCTTGCTGTGAAACACAATGCAACCCCATAAGCTCTTCGGTGGTCAGATCTTGTCTGTGCTCTTTCACAAGCTCTTCGATATCACTGTTATCCACCTACAATCCCATGATAGTGGCCAAAGACACAATCTCGTTGACAACAGGTTCTATGGATACTGTCTCGAACCCCTCAAAGTCACAAATCGATAATGCTCTCCGGCCAAAGCTTCTTCCAAGCAGAAGTTAGGGCTCTCTTGGTAACCCCCGCCCCCGCCTTGTCGTTCATCTTGAGGCAGGCAACGATGTGAAAGTGATTTTTCCAAAAACTCTTTGAGAGTGAGGTTGGTCCCTTTAGTCAACTGAAAACAATGCTCGAAGAGTGCTTTAGTGTAGAGCTTCTTAAAGTTAGAAATAACTTGCTGGTCCATGGGCTGGAGTAACGGAGTGATGTTGGGAGGCAGAAACTGGATCTTGAGGAACTTAAATTCTTCAGGGAGGTTATCTTGTAGGCCTGGAGGATTCATGTACATATATCACAATATAGCACAGTTTTGAGAATATGTGTGATCACAAGCGACACTACGATGCAACTGGAACGAGTGCTAAACACAGACTGATGCAACATGCGCACAATCCAGGACTACTCCTCTCCTAGCCACTCGTTATGTGAAAAGTTGCTCGTTAAGCAAGTCATTGTTTTAACATTTGTTTTGCTCGTTATGCGAATTACTCGTTATGAGAGGTGTTCGTTAAGGTTCTACTGTACTGTCTTTTGCACCCAAATTTGTGTCAGAAGCTAAAGTGAAAAGTCGAGAAGACCGACTTGGTCGTAGCAGGTTTTATACTTGATGTTGCCCGTGTGCGGTTCGCCGTCCCACTGTGGGGAAAGACAGAATAGATTCCCTGTTCTTTAACAAGCATGTTGTAGCAGTTAACCAATACCGGGTGTTTTCTTAAAAGTTCGAGTACATCTGCCTGAGAGGCAAGGAACCAAAACTCTGCACACGGATGGGCACGCCACAATTAAGCTCTGCAACACAAGTACAGAAGTCAACACCCTGAACTTTCTGCCGAAGTTTACAGCCTCTGAACATTAAGAAGAAGAAGAAGAAGAAGAAGAAGAAGAAGAAGAAGAAGAAGAAGAAGAAGAAGAAGAAGATGATGATGATGATGATGATGATGATGAAGAAGAAGAAGAAGAAGAAGAAGACGATATTACATACCTTGGTCTCTCCCCACGGAACGGCTAGCCACCTGCCGAAAGTTAACCACAAAGCATGCTCTCCCCAGTACCAGTAGGGACCTCCATAAAAACTGTATGTGTACCTAACAACAAAATTCGTGAAACGACCCAACGACCTTGAGAGTTTGAGGTTAACGACGATGTCACTTAGCCAGCCAGACTGACATCAGAGGTTCTCAACCATGGAAATATGCCATAGAGTCAGGTGTCGACGAAACTGCGCAAGACTTCCTCACTTTAAACTAGTTCGTCGTGCATTCCACTCTTTATACATTGAATCATAGAAAGAAAGAGTGGTCTTCGTCACTTGCGATGGACGAACAACAACAACATCTGGTTCTGAACGGAAATAGTTATGTTTATGTCCACAGAGAGGTCACCACAGTAAAGGCATGGCCAAACTTTAGTACTTTTCGAAGGCGTCGGTAAAGGTCACCTGTAGTCTAGGCGGTCTTAATGACGTGCCTGCTGGCCGCTGGCCCATGGGACTCCCTGGGCATGGCCACACTGTGCTCATTTGTGTGTGTGTCACATGACTTGCCATAATGGTTGTTGTTTTAGTACCCCGTGCTCCTCTGTAAGTGTAACGTGACTTACTATAATGGTTTTTGTTGTCTTAGTACCCCATGCTCATCTGTGTGTGTGTCACGTGACTTACTATAATGGTTGTTGCTGTCTTAGTACCTCCTTCTCCTCTGTGTGTGTGTCACGTGACTTGCCATAATGGTTGTTGCTGTCATAGTACCCCACACTAAATGTAGCAGGTAGTCTCCCTTTGTGTGCAACAAATAAAACAGAACCACTCACAGAGGCAAATACACACCAACAAACAAACATTTTCAGATTAAATAATTTTTTTCAAGGAAACACTGTGTATATTACTGTTAAATAAACTTTTACTTGCATGTTTCTTTTATCATACAATTCCTGTATATTTTCTATAATGGAGAAAGAAAAATATTTATAATTATAATTGCACATAAAGAATAATTGTATATAAGATTGTAAAAGCCAATGATGATTATAATAACAGCCATAAAATCAACTGCCTTATAATCCAGTCATCTCCTTATGAGATGCAATTTTTCATTATTTGAAGCCCCACCCTGGCTCTTGCCAGGGACCGCAATATTGCCCGACCATAAATTTGGTCTGATAGCTGAACGCGGTTTCTGGGACCTCTCCACGGTGATCGTCATCCACATGGTGGCACTTTGTGTCATCGGGTGTTTATCGCTTGTGTGATGTCCTAGTGGGGTGCAAATCTACTACTGCTACTCAACTGCCATTATACGCCACTTTGTGTAGTGTAAGCTGGCGGCAGTGGGCTGGGGGAGGGGTTTGTCTTTGAGCCTGAAGACTTAGGATACACATGACTAGTGCAGTCGCCTTAGACTCTGCAGGTTAAGGTACTGTTTTGCTCTAAACAAGGAACAAACCC
Source organism: Candidula unifasciata (assembly GCA_905116865.2). NCBI lineage: Eukaryota > Metazoa > Mollusca > Gastropoda > Stylommatophora > Geomitridae > Candidula > Candidula unifasciata. The sequence goes on from CAJHNH020005523.1 coordinate 99,728, forward strand.
ATAACTTTACTGAGGATTTAAACCTAGGTCTTTCGCATCAAAGCCTAGTGTTGTTAACCATTCGGCCAGCTGCTCATAATAACAGCGTAAGAAACACTATCAAAGATTTGCCTATATGTATAATAAAAGATACCAATTCAACGCCATGTTTGAGGATCTGAGGATCATACTTTTATTGGCGCTCACTGGCAACCTGCAATATCCTAGGATTATTCAGGTATCCATTTTTATGAAGGCCAGTTGCCAGGGGCCAACTTAAGCCTGTAAAAATTGCTTACCTCAGAGTTGATGTACAGTCAGGATCACCTAGCTTGCACTGACCTAATGTTGGTATGTAAGATCACCTAGCTTGTGCTAACCTAATGTTGGTATATAGGATCACCTAGCTTGTATTGACCTTATTTTGGTATGTAGGATCACATGGCTTCTACTCACTTATGTTGGTATGTAGGATCACCTAGCTTGTGCTAACCTAATGTTGGTATATAGGATCACCTAGCTTGTATTGACCTTATTTTGGTATGTAGGATCACATGGCTTGTACTCACTTATGTTGGTATGTAGGATCACCTAGCTTGTACTGACCTAATGTTGGTATGTAGGATCACCTAGCTTGTACTGACCTAATGTTGGTATGTAGGATCACCTAGCTTGTACTGACCTAATGTTGGTATGTAGGATCACCTAGCTTGTACTGACCTAATGTTGGTATGTAGGATCACCTGGCTTGTACTGACCTAATGTTGGTATGTAGGATCAAATGGCTTGTACTGACCTAATGTTGGTATGCAGGATCATCTGGCTTGTACTGACCTAATGTTGGTATGTAGGATCACCTAGCTTGTACTGACCTAATGTTGGTATGTAGGATCACCTGGCTTGTACTCATGGTATGTAGAATGAAATTGCTTGCACTGACCTAATTAATGTTGGTATGTAGGATGTTAACTCTTTCAATCCCAGAGGGGTTCAGCATCAGAGACCCACGGGTGTGTTAACTCTTTCAGTCCCAGGGGGAAGGGGGTCAGCATCATAGGCATAAAGGGTAGTCAAGAGAGACATAAAACTAGCACATCACTGAGCTTCTGGGGAGGAACCTTTGAACGTGTGATGTATTCCTTGGAACTAAAAGAGTTAAAGATTCAGTGGGTCTGTTCTTGTTCTCCGCCAACACTTAGCCCAAGAACCCACACAGGGACAGGAGAGAATCAAACAAGGACAAATCATGGAAACCTGGTTCAGCTGTATAAAACAGTTTACAGGGCTAAGAGTTTTCTGTGGCACTAACTACTAAATGTACATCTTCAGCTGACTTGTCTATCTCATATTCTGTCACTGGTGATTGCACACATAGTTTTATGCACAAAACATAGCCACAATGTGAAGGAGGTAAGGAAGGCTTTCGCTACAAATCAATGCAACTATCCACAAGAGAACAATGTCAACAGTCCACAGAATGATGGCAAACTGGTAACTTGACAACATGGGCAATATGGTTTGGAATTAGAAAATCAGAAAGTAGTTACTGAGTATGTTGTTGTCAAATAGTGGTTTTGTTAGTATTTACAAAGTATACACAGTTTAATATTGAGACAACAAAATTAACAAATTCAGTTTTATGTCAGTAATGGTTACAACTGATTAACAAATTCAGTTTTATGTCAGTAATGGTTACAACTTATTAACAAATTCAGTTTTATGTCAGTAATGGTTACAACTGATTTACAAATTCAGTTTTGTGTCAGTAATGGTTACAACTGATTTACAAAACTGTGATGCTTTATGTCAGTAATGGTTACAACTGATTTACAAAACTGTGATGCTTTATGTGTCTTTCAGTTTTGAATAATTAAACAAAACTACCTTGTGAAAAAAACAGTCAACTATGTGTCTCAACAGCCATGATTGATAAATGTATATAACATGAATCATCAGCTTTATGTAACATGAAAGATCAGCTTTATGTAACATCAAACATCAGCTTTATGTAACATGAAACATCAGCTGTATGTAACATGAAACATCAGCTTTATGTAACATGAAACATCAGCTTTATGTAACACAAAAGCTCAGTTTTATGTAACATGAAAGCTCAGTTTTATGTAACATGAAACATCAGCTTTATGTAACATGAAACATCAGCTTTATGTAACATGAAACATCAGCTTTATGCAATATGAAATAATCAGCTTTATGTAACATGATACATCTGCTTTATTTTGATGCTTGTTATTCCAGATCTTGAAGTTAGTAATGGTTAGTTTAAAAAAAATAATATAAAATGTCTTTTTTTGTCAGCATTAGAAAAAAATCAGTCTTGTCTCTCTAATTCTTTTTTTGTATTTCAAACCTCATGTTTTACAAATCACCCTTACACTACTTGGTGAAGTGAACAAATATCAACTTTATGTCAGAAAGTCAAGTTAGTTGTGTGTCTGTATTCAGTTTGATATCACAAAAAAGCTTCAGTTCACAATTAAAATCATGTCCTGACAAATCAACTTGACAGTAATTTCTTGTTCTTCCCATTTACCCCCTTTTGTATTCTTCTTCAGCGATCTCTCGTTATGTGGTTAATCCATTAGCAATTTTAATTTATGGTCCATAAACTAGGATGTCAGCTCAAGGTTTCTTGGGTTTTCCCTAAGCTTAGTTTTTGGATCTACTGGGCGTGGCTATATGTTGCTTCGCAGCTGCCTCAGGATTTCTTGCAAGACATGTTCTGGGATCTGTTGAGGATAAAGACACAGACAGACAGCTGTTTAGTTCATACCTAATTTAAATGAGAAGACTGCTGAAGAAGCAGATCACCTATTTGACCATGTCTCTGGATAATATGTCAAACTGTTCTACCTTTTGCCATTTCCATAAGCTTCCTTCATGACTTCAAGTCTTAATGGCCTTGACCTATTATACTGTCTTCATCCTTCTGCAGCTAGCAAGGATTGAGAGTAGACTGCCATTTTATATGAAAGAAAAACTTTAGTTTCTTCCTCTTTGATCCTTTTGTCAGAAAAACTTGTATCAAGAGGTCCTGTGCTTTTGTGAAGGCCATCTTGCAGTCCAAATCTTCATGTGTGCCATACAGCTTTGTGTTGGCTAGGGTTGTAACAGTTCACACTTGAGCTGCACATCAAATCAATCATGAACAAATACACTAAGAATTGGTGTCAGCTAGCTGATGGCCTATGCTCCACTTGGAAATTTAAGGCAGATAAGGAGAAATGAACCTTTAATCCTGTCCAGTAAACAACTCCTTTTATTCTTCTTTGTTCACTGGCTGTAAGCTTTGATGGGAAGTCCTGGCTGTTCACCGGCTGTAAGCTTCGATGGGAAGTCCTGGCTGTTCACCGGCTGTAAGCTTCGATGGAAAGCCCTGGCTGTTCACCGGCTGTAAGCTTCGATGGGAAGTCCTGGCTGTTCACCGGCTGTAAGCTTCGATGGGAAGTCCTGGCTGTTCACCGGCTGTAAGCTTCGATGGGAAGTCCTGGCTGCTCACCGGCTGTAAGCTTCGATGGAAAGTCCTGGCTGTTCACCGGCTGTAAGCTTTGATGGGAAGTCCTAGCTGTTCACCGGCTGTAAGCTTCGATGGGAAGTCCTGGCTGTTCACCGGCTGTAAGCTTTGATGGGAAGTCCTGGCTGTTCACCGGCTGTAAGCTTTGATGGAAAGTCCTGGCTGTTCACCGGCTGTAAGCTTCGATGGGAAGTCCTGGCTGTTCACAGGCTGTAAGCTCTGATGGGAAGTCCTGGCTGTTCACAGGCTGTAAGCTTCGATGGGAAGCCCTGGCTGTTCACAGGCTGTAAGCTCCAATGGAAAGTCCTGGCTGTTCACAGGCTGTAAGCTCCAATGGAAAGTCCTGGCTGTTCACAGGCTGTAAGCTTCAATGGAAAGTCCTGGCTGTTCACCGGCTGTAAGCTCTGATGGGAAGTCCTGCTGTTCACCGGCTGTAAGCTCATATGGAAAGTCCTGGCTGTTCACCGGCTGTAAGCTCTGATGGAAAGTCTTGGCTGTTCACCGGCTGTAAGCTCTGATGGGAAGTCCTGGCTGTTCACCGGCTGTAAGCTTCGATGGGAAGTCCTGGCTGTTCACAGGTTGTAAGCTCCAATGGAAAGTCCTGGCTGTTCACAGGCTGTAAGCTCCAATGGAAAGTCCTGGCTGTTCACCGGCTGTAAGCTCTGATGGGAAGTCCTGGCTGTTCACCGGCTGTAAGCTCTGATGGAAAGTCCTGGCTGTTCACAGGCTGTAAGCTCCGATGGAAAGTCCTGGCTGTTCACCAGCTGTAAGCTCTGATGGAAAGTCCTGGCTGTTCACAGGCTGTAAGCTCCAATGGAAAGTCCTGGCTGTGTGTCCATTTGGACTTTGGCTTTGTGCCAGGGCCTTAGTTTTGCCTGTACATCCATTTTGCTGACTTATTTGTGTGCAGGTGGTTGTTCCTTGCCTCTCAGAAGGATGCACTCCAACTTCTAAGAAACCTTCCAATTAGTCGACTATTACGACATGCTCTTTTGTTTGTTTTGTAGGCAGTGGGTCTATTCTTGTTATTCCCACAATGGAGCTTGCAACCTGCACAGGGACATTAAAAAGTCACAACGGATGCATAAACAAATGTCAATGACTAAGAAAAAAAATGTGATACAAACAGTCTATGCTAAAATGCTCAATAACCTAAGTTATAAGCTTCCGATATACATTTATTCTTTTTTAAACCATTTTGCAAATCTCTGAACTAAACCCTGGTTTGGTTTGGAGAACCAGGTTTACACTTTCAGTGTCAAAAGTTTCTGCCTTGGAACAAATCCTTCTTTGGGAATTGATGGCACAGGAGGCGGAGTACCTATCTGCTTCTGAGGTGTCGACTGATTCGAGCTACAGCCAGGACCCACTTCTTCATAGTGGCAGCAGCTTCCGTTGACAGAACCATTGTGGTAGCTGGTGGTGCCATCACTAATATCTGAGTTGTGGTAGGCAGAGTTTGTATGAGTGCTGCAGGAAATGCTGTTTGCCAGCTGGTAATGACCGTTAGGAGATTCCAGAACTGGGATTTCATACAAGTCATTGTGAATGGTCTCACCAGAGCTGACGTTGCGTGTGGACTGGTACTCGGGATTCCCTGAAAAACGACTGTCTATTGTCAGTTTATCTAAATGCCTGTGGTCATTACCCCCCGCTTGCAGCTTGGGTTTTCTCTGACGAATATCGGGCATTGCAAACAACAGCTTCTCCCAGAACCAGGGGTCGTCATATTTTAAGTACGTGCGAGTTCTCATGTACACTTTTAAAGTGCTGTCCAGTTTGTCTGAATCCAAGTCATGTAGAAGAATGAGGATGACTCGGTTTCGTCGCTCGTTCAATACCTGTTGATGAGCGGTCTGAAACTCGAACCTACACCATTCTGAATCCAAAAAGTTGTCAGAAACAACTAAGATAGTTCTTTTGCTGGCTTCAACACTGCGGACAATTGTTTCTGCAATACATGCCCCAACTGGAAAATCCCGATAGTGCACACACAATTTGAACTTTTTGTCCCCATTTTCCAGCCGTGGAGCAAGTTGGCGGATCACAAAGTCCTCGTCTTTATTGCTGTAAGAGATAAAAGCGTCATAGGGTCTTTCGTTATCATCGGATGCTTTAGCCATCTTGAAGACTCTCAACCCAAACCGAGTGAAGCAGACAACTTGAAGGAAGTGTCTGTTGGTGTAAGCTACAATAAGTAGAGCCAGAGCAAAGACTATAATGATGCAAGCGGCAATCAGTGCATAGATTTCTGAAGCTGCTGCTGGTGCCTCTGTGCTGTGTCTGGTGATGTTCTCGTAAATAGTTTGGTTATGAATGCAAAGCTCAGGTTGTAGATCAGTTAACATCAAACTCTGACGGTGTGTATAAAATGACTGCTCTGAGTCTACAGGGGGTATACATTCAATGAAGGAAACATCCCCAATAAATTCAGAGTTTTTCTGTACAAAAGATAGAAATCTACAAGCAAAGTCAAGGTCACAGCTCCAATGGTTTCCACTAAGGTAGAGCTTTGTCTTGGCACTGTTGTCTAAAGATCGATTTGTAAAATTGAAGAGGTCAGTCAGAGAAATTGTCAGCAGAGCATTGTTCTGGAGATTGATAAGGTTGAGGGTTGCTGGAGCAAACAGAGCCTGGACATCAAAGGTGTGGATGTCGTTGTTGTTGAGGTAAACTTCCTCTAGACTCTCCAGTCCCTGGAAAGTCACAGAGTAGATGACAGTTAAATGATTGTCATTCAGAAACAATCGCTTGACTGACTTCAGACCCCTGAAGGTGTTGTTTTCTATAGCCTGGATTTGACTGTGGTTCAGGTACAGATTCCCCACAAGCTTCAAGGCTAGAAAAGCATGCTTTGGGAGAACAGGGATGTTGTTTCCATCCAGCCTTAGATCTGTGGCCCCTTCAGGCAATCCAGCAGGGACAGCGGTCAAGTTGGCAGAGTTACATAGTACATGGTGGACATGCCAGAAGTCATCCCCAATGTAGCACTGGCAGGCTGCTGGGCAAACATACTTACAGTAGCAGGCATAGTCACAGCACATGCATGACTCCTCACAGTGACTGCTGTATGGGCACAAGAACTCTGAACGTGGTAGCTGCTGTAGGTTCTGCCTATCACCATAGAATGGGCTGCTGCAATCCAAACCAAAACCAAGGACAAAGTCAGGCAGTGTCATCATGTCCTTCAGCATCCCAGATGACCAATCCTTCAACCACCCAAGCTTACAATCACACACGAAAGGATTGAATTGAATTTTGAACACTGGAATGTACCCCAAGTTAAATGCAATTTCTACGTCCATCCTGTTAAGGGAGGTCAGTCTATTACCACTGAGATCCACTGTACGTATCCTGCTTAGGGATTTAAACGTATGGGCAGAAATCAATGTAATTTTATTATGTGACAGATCTATAGTTTTGATCATATGAGGAATCTGTCCTCGGAGGATCTTGGTGATGCTGTTAAAAGACAAATCTAATGTTTCTAGGTCTTTAAGTCCACTGAACACTGTACCAAGGTCAGTAAGATCATTATCTGATAAAATGATTGTCTGAACATGGGCTGCATTGTAAAATGTTGCTTCGTCCAGGAGTTTTATAGAATTGTATGATAAATCAATGATCCTCAAGTTTTCACAGCCTTTGAACAGCTTAACTGGCAGTGTTTTCAACTCATTGTGGCTGATGTTGAATGTGACCAGGTGGTGAAGATCCAGCAGAAATGCTTGGTTCAGAATAGAGATTTTATTGTGACTGACATCGAGAGTAAACAAATGAAGCAGCTGGTTTACTGGTGTCATTTCAACCAGGGAATTGTGGGATAGGTTTAGATGGGTAATATGTAACGTCCTTGAAAACAAATCATTATCAATTTGGCTTAGATTGTTGCTACTGAGATCAAAATAGGTCACATTTGCCAGTTCATAAAACACTTTTGGTGGTAAGGATGTGATTTTGTTGTAGCTAAAATCAAAAGTGATTAAATCTTTTAGCTGGTGAAAAGCTTCATACCCAACGCTGGTGATTTGATTGTGGTGAACAAAAAGGTGCTTCAGGACATGTTGCTTTCTAAAAGCACCTAATGGAATCTCAGGGATTTCATTAAAGGACAAATCCAAAGTGTTCAGGTTCAGCTGATACTCAAAAGCTGTTTTTGGAAGTAAATTAATCTTATTGTGATCAAGGTAACAGTACTGCAGCCTCAAAAACTGGCTCATGACATCAGTATTTACTGATGTCAGTTCGTTGCCAGACATGTTCAGATGAACCAACTGACGAAGCTCTGCAAGCTCCATCCAGACATCATCATTTAAGTTCATCTCACCAATTTCAAACTGTTGCAGAACAGACAGATTTGCTAGCAGACTCCGAGGAAGAGTTGACAAGCGGTTTCCGGCCAAACCTAGTATGAGCAAGTTTGGGCAGCCTTTGAAGAATTTTGAGCTAATGCTGGTTAAAGAGTTGATACTAATATCTAAAAATGTTAGCTTCTGCAGATTTTGGAAAGGAGATTCTTCAGTCTTTGAAATGTAGTTATCAGCGATGCCTAAATGGTGAAGATGTGGCAAACTCTGATCAAGCCAATCTGGTATCTCAGTTAGTAAGTTGCTGTTGATATCCAGAGTTTCCAGTGAAGCTGATCCATCCGGGCAATTCAGTCCGGCATTTTCTAGAGACAGGAAGTTGTTTCTGGAAATATTTAACACCCTGAGGTGGCCAGCAGTGCAGACAGGGAATAAGTGGGTCAGTAAACTGTTGGAGATTTCCAGGGTGTCCAGCTGAGGCAAGTAGGTCAGCAGTCCAGGATCTAGGTCAGAGATGATGGCATCTCTGATGATGAGCTGAGTCAGGGACCCAAGACCTCTAAAGCCATTTCTGGGGGAGAGAAAACATCAAATGAGTTGTGTGGCTTAAATAAGAAAGCATTGAAAAAAAAAACAATCTTGCATGAAATAAGTAAAGAAACTATTTTCACATGTCAAAGACTGGCATTTGTGTTAGCTCCAAACCTGTATCAACCAGTCAACAGATTGTGTGATAAGTATCAACCAATCAATAAACTGTGTGATAAGTATCAACCAATCAATAGATTGTATCATATGTATCAACCAATCAATAGACTATGTGATAAGTATCAACCAATAAATAAATTGCATCATATGTATCAACCAATCAATAGATTATGTGATACGTATTAACCAATAAATAAATTGTATCATATGTATCAACCAATCAATAGACTGTGTGATGAGTATCAACCAACCAATCAATAGATTGTATGAGGAGGATCAAAACCAATCAATAGACTGTGTGATCAGAACCAACTGAACATTTCTAGAAGTTTTGTCTGGTACAGATTTGTTAGCTACAGTTGAAATCTTCCCTGATCACAGGACTGGGAGCCAAGAATACTTGTTACTGCACCACCACAGCTACCAACATGTACTAGGAGACAACAGTGAGTTCATATTCTGTCTGGCAACCTATCTATTGTTTAATTGTGTAGCTCCAGCTGGGGCATGTTTCCTTTCCCCATCTGTATTTGCCATAAAACATAGGGAATGTTTTGTTGTGTTTTTATTATCACAATCGATGTCACTGCACATTGAGCATTTCCATGTGTGCCAAGTCCTCCAATGCAGCAGCTACTCCAAGGTACTTCTACTGATTGTTCCTATGAGAAGCTGGTTATATTGTCTCCTCTGCTTTTCAGAGGTAGCATAGATATAATTCACCATGCTTTACAAGTGAGGGGGATGAATGTGGTTAACCCACCAAGCATGAGTATTTATGACCATAAGCTGTTGGCTGTACATTAGTTTGAATACCTAGACTCTCGAATTGCAAGCGATCTTTCCCTAGATGCAGAACTAAACAGACGAATGGGAAAGGCTTCTGCAATGCTTTACAAATTCACAATAAGAGTGTGGTCAAACAAAAAGCTTCTGGGTGGAACCAGAATAAAAAAAATGCTGAAGTCCTGAGGATGCTCCTTTATGACAGTGAAACCTGAACTCTGTTATGTCCTAAAGAAAAACATTTAATACCGTCCACATGCTCTTTATGAGACGCATTCTTAATATTTCATGGTGAGACTTTGTCCTCTATAAATGTGTACTCAGAAAAGCACAAATGCTGACAATGTACTTTCTACTGAAGCAAAGATGCCTTTGTTGGGCAAGACATGTCTCTCCCATGAATGACGGTCACACTCCAAAGGATCTCCTGTATGGTGAACTGACAACGTTGATATGCTTGCTGGGAGGCCAAAGCTATGCTATAAGGAGGCAAATGGGACCTAAAAATAAACATCAACACTGACAGAGACACTAGGGAGAGATCAACTACAGTCCAACTTCTGTGGAGGCAGATAGTGAAAGATGAACTTTTGCAGTATGAAAGAAGCCAATTGCTGCAAGCTATAGAGAAAAAATGTCAGAGAGAAAAAAAATCAGCCTCAAAACGACAGCGTTTCAATGTTTTTATGTGGAATGTGTGGCAGAGATTGCCATTTCCAAACTGGACTTTACAGTCACAGCAGACGCTGTTCCCAAAACCAACAGCCTTACTCCACTGTGGTCAGGGACTAATGGTTGCCTACACACGCAATCCTGTGAGTAATAGAACTGTCATGCATAGTTTGTTCAGTGTTGAGGATATCAGCTCTGTCCATGCTTCTTCCCACATGGGTTGGTTCATTGCCTTTCATGCCAGCATCACCGGGTGTATAGGCCCAGGTTAGGGAGGTAAGTCCAATTTTTGTATGCTTTCTATGCGTTGTGAGCAAACATGATCTATTGTCACTAGGATCTTAAGGTGCTTCAGTTTGTATTCTCCCCGTGTGGGTTCCGGGGCCCCATCGTGGGGAAAACAAGAATAGACCCACTGCCTACCCAAAAGCATGTCCTAGGAGTCGACTAATTGGGGAGCTTCCTTTAAAGTCGGAGTGCATCTGCCTGAGAGGCAAGGAACCAACAGTCTGCATTCAAGTGAATCAGATCTGTAAAACTGATGCACACGCAACACTCAGGTTCTGGAGCAGGACTGCAGTTCAGAAGTGGACGAACAACCAGAACTTTCCACCAGAGTGTAGAGCTGGTGAACGCAAAGAAGAAGAAGAAGACGTTTGTATTCGAAACCCGGATGTGCCACCTTTATTATATCACATATGTGCTTTTTTTAGAATACCTTTGAACTTGTCTGTCCACTGATTTCTTGGTCTTATTTTGACTCCCACTCTCCGCAATTTTTTGTTGTATGTTTTTATCAGTACCTGGCAAGACTGTATTGTCTTATGATGTGCTCGCTTTATTGATGAAATCAAAGGAACATCTTACTACTGTCATATTTCTGATATTTTGCCTCCTGTATCTTCTGAAATCGCTATGAAGCTTTGTAACAAATTTTATCTCACATGGAAACAACAATAACTAATGAAGAAAACAGGACAAAAATAGTGCTAAAAATTAATGAAACAATCGTGACTAGCTAATGGACAACCTACTTAGATATTTTCCGGAACTTGCAGTGGTCGAAGACCAAAGCCTTCAACTGTCCGAGTGTCTGGAAAGCTCCCTCCCAGATAAACGACTCTGGTGGCGGCTCGTCATAGCCGGTGGTGGCAGTTCTGGTGCAGGTGAAGAAAGCGTAGCCAGTCAAGGGGCTGGAGACCATATTAAGTAGAGTGGTCAGGTGTGAGGAGAAGTAATCCACGGTGCAGTTGATCCACAGGCCGGATGCTCCTGACGTCTGCAAGCAAACACAGTCAAAAGCTGTACAGTGTGGACATGGTACTGTATGTGTTGGTGTATACGACACTCCGTTGTTTAAGACTTACCCCAAAATTGAAATAATTTGTTTTAAACTCAGATTTAATTACTGCACCAATTCTGTAATTTCAGGCATTTTGCGCATTTTAAATGTTACGCCCGCTTTCCTTGGTTCATTTTGAGAGTGCTAAAGCTTTTTACGTGGTTTAAAATTTATTTTTTTTAGGTCACTGGAGGGGGCCAAATGATGTTCTGCTAACCTCCTGCCATATTCTTCAGCATATTTTATCACTTGCAGTTGAAAACTTTGTGTGGGAGTGCCATTTACTATTCTTTTTGTGGACAACTATGAAAAGTAAAAGCACATGCAGGCCTACCTTTGATGTTTAAGACGCATCCTAATTTTAAGACCCATTATGAGAACAAAAATGTGCGCCTTATACATCAACAGGAGACAAAATCAGGAATGAGATTATACGAGCTAAAGTCGGCACAGAACCAATTCTAAATTACATACAAAGACAGCAAATCAAATAGTTTGCCCACTTGGAGAAAATGCCATCTGATGCTATATCATACAAGACATATACCAAAAGAGCAGGAGACGTAGAGCAAGAGGTAGACCAAGAACAAAATGGGAAGATAAAATTATAGAAACTCTATTGCACCACAATGTGTCTATGGTCGGAGCAGCCAGCAGTGCACGAGGCAGGATCTTATATCTCCCTCGACACTCGCAATCGTAAAAGAGGACATCAAGAAGAAGATGGGGATACATCCACATATAGAGCTAGGAGAAAATACCCACCGGGGGGGGGGGGGCATCTGCTCCCCAAATATTATTGGGGGCCCAATGTGCCCCCCCCCCCAGGTTCTGGCACCTAGTGTGTGCAATTAAGGTAATCCTTTGCCAAGGTTCAACTAAATGGTTTTCATTATCATACCAATTAGTTCAACACTGGTGTCTTTGTGCCTGAAACAGTTACCACCTCAAGGATGAGAATCACACAGGTACAAGCCCTTCAAGGAAACCCTGTTCAACCGTACAACCATATAGCACAGTTATATTGGTTAGGAAGTGATCTGTAGTCCAGTGTGGGTGGATCTGTAGCGCTTACTGTTGTATGTGTAACCTTTAACCCCACCTGGACCGCACGAGCAACCAACACTCGGTGACACAAAGTGCCACAATCTGGACGAGGATCACCCGCTTACAAGTCCCAGAAACACCATTTTGGTTATATTAGGGCCCCTGACTACAACCAGAGTGGGGCTTTCAAAAAATCGAAAAATTGTGTCCCGTCTGAGGAGCGGATTGTGTTACTGTTTATCCACTCCGGCAGCTTTTGCAGCATGCTTTATTATAAACGCATTGGTACTATCTTTCCTCTTCAGTAAACAAAGCAATCTGAAGAAGGGATCATGATGCATAGGCAACACATGATGTCTCTAAAACACCAAATCGCACAATAGAACACTTATGTGTG